>JAMJFZ010003960.1:1077500-1137500 GCA_026225945.1 Cricetomys ansorgei
GGAGGCTGACGGCGAAGCAGAGAGGATGAAGGACTCCGCTCCCAGCCGTGGAGAGCTGTGTGAGGACGCTCCTCCCAGGACAGAGGCTCTGTGGTGGTGGCCAGCGCGAAGGCGAGGACTGAATACTGAAGGTGGAGCCTCCAGAAGGAAGGTGGAGCATGGAAGGAAGCTCTGTTCTTCCCAGGTTAGCAATCCTGATGACTGTCCAAGAGGCAAAGGGCAGCAGAACCAGGCCCTCCTGAGGGTGCGGGGTCAGGGAGAGTGACACACACAGGTGCTGAAGAGTCACCCGAATTCACGTCCAGCAAGGACTTCAGCATGTGGTCACGCGTGCTCACAGAACCTCAGCCATGTTGGGTACACTCAAGTGAGGCATCTCGATTGCACAGGATGAGGCCTAAGCCCAGGGGTCCTCAGAAGAGGCAGGGCGCAGACACACGCCGAGGGGAACAGTGAGATGGTGATGTCAGAGTGAGGCCTGTGAGGGTCTGGAGCACCAGGGGATGCTGGGACGAGGCAGACAAAGGTCAGAATGTTCCAGAGCCTTCAGAGAGATACAGTGTTGCTAACACTCTGACCTTAAACTTTGGGGAATCAGGAAAATAAATGTCTGTTATTGGGAACTCCCTTGTGGCATCTGGGTCACAGAAACTCTCAAGAGCTAGAGCACTGGGGGCTGGTCTGGCAGCTGGGCAGGCGCAGAAGCCTCCAGGGGAAAGATGGGGTGCCTGACCCATGCTCCCGTCTCAGCGCCAGCAGCTCCTGCCGGGCAGCTCAGCCTGACCCTCAGACACACTTCTGCACTCCCTGGTCTCTAAGGACGACACCTGTTCCCACCTCCAGAGCTCCTGAGTTCTGCCTGGTACCATCCTGTCCCCCTGTCCCAGCGCCTCTGGCTAGGTGAGGCTGTGCCCCTCCCAACACGCCTCAACCTCCCTGACTTTCTCTCCTCTGGAACTGCTCTTTCCCACCACCCAGGGATGGGTGATGGATGCAGAGGAAAACACAGGTCAGTCAGCCAGGAAGCAGAGGGACCAACATGAACCCCAGGGTCCTGCTTCCATCTGGTCCCTCTTCCCAAAGCTGCCCTGTCACCACTGCCTGTTCATGTTGGTCCCAAACATAGCAAGTATCAAAAACTCTTTAGCAAGTCACTCTCCAGTAATTCCAATAATGTAAATCTCCCACATTCTCCTGCACCCTGGGAGGGGCGGGGTGTAAGGAGACCACCATCCGTCATTTTAAATGCCATCATATTTGGTTGCCCGCTGATTTTATTTGGAATAGCAGAGCTGACTCTCTGCTATATGACCATGCCTTGCCAGTGACATGTAACATTATTGATTTAAACGTTGACCAGGTATCTGCAGGGGCTCTCTCACCCTAATGGCTCATTTCGATTTAGAAATTGACTATTTTGAGAGTTTTAGCTGTGCTAATAAACTCCCCCCCATTGAGAGAAAATAGCGTTGCTGTAACTTCATTACTAAGTCAACCCATGCGTTCTCCATAGGCTGCCAGTGAGCTCAGCCTGGTCGGCCAGTGCTCAGAGGCTGCGCGGTGAACGCCTTGCTTTCATGCTTCCGCACCTCTTGTGTGCAGTGGTTATACTGCTCCGGGTAGTTGAACACAGAGCCAGGATTGACAGGTGGAACATGTAAATTCACCAGCCTTGTCAGTAACAGGCAGGGAATGTTTCCTGATACCTGGGACCTCACGGAGGGGAGTCTGCTGTCCTTACTGGTGTGTGAGGTAAAGCCCAGAAAGCCGCCTCTCCAGCGAGCCTGCCTTCCTCACCCCTTACCAGCGAGGGTTTGTCAACACTTCCTTGTGATTTATTGGCCGCAAGCTTTTCAGATCCAAAGTAAGAGTCTTGGATACGTTTTCCTGTATAACAGAATGAGAGTCGTCATATTTGAATATGCATCGGGACTGTCGACGGGGGATTACACTTTCACTCTGATTTCCAGTTCTCTTCCTGGTGCTCTTCGGGATTGTCTGTTTATAACGCTGATATTTCCAGTGCTGCCTTTCACTTTCCTAAGCTATACCGGAATCAGCCAGTTCAGAACAAGAGAGTAAGGCTGACATGCGTCATCTCACTGGTAGAGCTTACCTAGCACTAGGTTCAGTCCCCAGCACCACATCAGCCTGGTGAGGTGACCCACTTCTGTAATCCCGACGCTCAGGAGGTAGAGGCATGAAGGTCAGAAGTTCAAGGTCATCCTGGTCTACTTAGCTAGTTCAAGGCCAGCTAGGCTATGTGCAACCCAGTCTCAGAGAACGGAAACTATTCCACTTCAAGAATGCTTGGCGTGTATGTCATAGGCAGTGCCTGTTGTTAACTACTGGGTGCATGATGGACATTTTTAAAAATGCAACTCCTGAGCCAGGGAGATGGCTCACTAAGTTCAACACTTGTCACTCAGATCTGACAAGTTGAGCTTGTCTTCAGAACTGATGTGAAAAGCCAGATTCTGTAGCACACATCTGTAATTGCAGCACTCCAACTGGAAATGGGACATGGAGACAAGACTCCCCGGGAGACTCCCAGGCCAACCAGCCTGGCCTCCACAGCTGCAAAAAGCAGTGGAGACCTAGGTGAGCAGACCACAGCCCCACCCAGCAGCAGATTTTCCAGTCCCCTGAGCATCATCTCATTGATGTGGTGCTGGTTTTGAAGGCGTGAAAGATGCAAGACCATCAGGGTCATGGGAACAACTGTCGGATCCCTGCAGCGAGACCCGGAGAAGCCATTTCCTGAAGCTACGAAGGCAAAGCCACAGCTACAATAGGGTTGCAGTACCTTAGGATACTGGAGATGCTGGGTCTGAGAGATATTCACCAAGGAGAACTGCACCTGTAAAGGGTAGTCAGCCTAAACGGCTGGTGCACAGAGCCGGAGGTGTGAGGCTACCCACACCCTCTGGCGCCCAGAACACTGTTATAAGTCGCAGAGGCTGGACAAGGGCTGTGGAGCTTGTGTTTCCCTGCTGGGCTTGGGGTTTGTTTTAATATGACAGCTCCTTGCTGTGTCCCTGGGGGAATAAGAATGTCTGTTCACATCATTCTATGTTAGAATGTTGTATTTTATAAGAAGTAATGGTTAAGAGACTTTGGGCTTCTGAAGAGATAGAATTGTTAAAGATTTGGGTGCTTTTAAAGTTGGGGCTGCATTTTACATTATGAGTTAAGCATGGGACTTTGGGGCACACTTCTTGATCAGGTCTCTGCACTGAAGTCTGCGGTGAAAGGCAAGATGTGGTGGTCTCCAGGCCTGGCCTGTAAATTTCTAAATGCCACGTCCTTGGGTAGAACTAAGTCATATAATCCACAGCGATACAGAAACATTAGGCTTATGTTGTAGAGTAAAGTCTGTGAAAAGATGACAACTCAATCTGCATTTACACTTTTTTAACTTGTGGAAGGTATTTTTTTGATAACTGTTAAAGGAAAGTCTTCATGCAAATGCAGGTTGAGGAAGCTCAATTCACTTCCTGCCTAGTTCTCTAATGATACAAAGAAAGATGGCTGCTGGCTCCTCCTCCTGCATCAAGGGAAGTCCAACCTGATGAGAGGGGTCTTCGGTCCATAGGGGACCCTGGCCTGGAGAAGTGTTCCTTCTAGGGAAGTCCTTAAGTTGGGAGGGAGGCCTCCGGATACCCAAGACCTTGATGCTGGGGAAGGGCAGAGGCTGACAGTGTCTCCGGGTGAATACTAGGACAGCACAAACAGAATGAAACAATATGGCCAACCACAGGCTCGCTTGGCCTTCAGCTTGAGCTGTAGCTCCTCATTCTCTTCTAATCCAGTCCCCAAATCTAATTTCTGTGGGAGTCCCGCCTCTCCACCCTCTCCATGTTGGACACTGGCCACGTCTCCCCCACAAGTACTCAAGCTCCGTTCAAGGGAGATGTCCTCAGCCTTGACTCCAGCTATGTCTGCAGCTCCCGGAATAGCGCTTGGATCAAGGTAACCATGGCAACGTCCCCAAACGACAAAGCCTGCATCCTGTCATTTTCCTGACCAATCTTTCTCATCAACTAGAGATTTTTGTTTTCAGAGTTTGACCTTGCCAGCTGGGAGGAATTTCGTGGCACACAGACCAGTATCTTCACCCTCCTCTGATGTAATTATTTTCATTTCTGCTCAAAATGACCAGAAATTTCCCGCCTTCCAAAAACCCCCTCCAGTCCGCAGTGCCTCTCCTCTGCTTCGCCTCAGCCCGCCCTCCTCACATCCTGTCTTTCCAGCCGGTGTTCTCTGGCCCAGAACCTCAGTTTCTCTCCTCCCAGGAGCTTGCTCTCCCCGTCAGGTCCCCATCCACCGTGCTACCTAGAAAGTCATCCAGCACATCAGGAACTGAAACGCCAGTCTCATTTCCGCCAGTCCTGGGGACTCTGTGGAAGAGTGTCAGCGTGAGCACCCGGGCTCCTGAACCCGGGGTCAGGTCGGGGCTGCACCACATCAGGAGAGCACACACGTGCCCATGCCCTTAGTCAGCACCACTGTGTGCACACACGTGCCCGTGCCCTCAGTCAGCTCCACTGTGTGCACACACGTGCCCGTGCCCTCAGTCAGCTCCACTGTGTGCACACACGTGCCCGTGCCCTCAGTCAGCTCCACTGTGTGCACACACGTGCCCGTGCCCTCAGTCAGCTCCACTGTGTGCACACACCTGCCCGTGTGCTCAGTCAGCTGCACTGTGTGCACACACCTGCCCGTGTCCTCAGTCAGCTGCACTGTCTGCACACACCTGCCCGTGTCCTCAGTCAGCTCCACTGTCTGCACACACCTGCCCATGTGCTCAGTCAGCTCCACTGTGTGCACACACCTGCCCGTGTCTTCAGTCAGCTCCACTGTCTGCACACACCTGCCCGTGTCTTCAGTCAGCTCCACTTCTGCAGGGAGCAGCCCCCATCACTGATGCTCAGCTGGAATCCACTCGGGTGTCTTCCTGATCACTCCTGAGCTGCAGGCGCCTGTCTGAAATGTGCGGGCTGTGTCACCAGACTGCATGAACATTGGTCTAACTGACAAGCTCTAACCCTGACCCTGCTCCCACCTCCTCAGCCTGTGGCCTCTCCCCACCCCCTTTGCTTCCTCCATGTCTCAGGTCTCACCATATTGCCTTGCACAGGCCAGACTTGGATGTGTGTACCTATCCTTCCTCCTGGATGCTCTTTATGAGCCAACCCCACTACTTCTGACCTCTCACCCTCTAAATGCCCTCCAATTCCCATCCTTAGGAATGGCTTTCTGCCAAAATACCCTACTACTGGTTCCCTCCGTGACTCATTCCCACTGGTTTAATCCCTGACTTCCGACTGTACAATCAGCTTCCAAATCCCTTCTTGTGTCTCTTCTGCTTTCCCCGGGACCTCAACAGCATCTGCTCACAGGCAGAGGGAACAGCAAGAGCAGAAGCTGCCCGACCTCAAGGTCCAGCTACCAAAGCTCTGACACCTGTCAGGGATCCAGGGGCACGATGTCTTCACCTGGGGAACTACATGCACAGGCTCCTCAGTAAAAGGATGTTCCTGGCGGCCCTTCTGCATATATCTCAGCAACTAATGACAACTGAACCACTGACCACGTTACAAGTAACTCTCGCTCCCGGAGGTTTGAGAGGAGCAAATTCAAGACCACACTCGCAGTGGAAGGAGTGTGCTGTAAGACAGAGAGCTCATGTCCGCATGGATCTATACGTGGGGCTACTGCCAACGTAGAACTTAAGTGATCACAGACCTCGTGCATTTTTAATGTCCAAGACCACAGGAAATGTATCCAGGAGAACGTGTTGGCAACTGTAATGCATGCCCCTAGGGCTCTCACAACATTGTCATTTTAATCCCATTACACGAAGTCCCAGGGACTGATGCTGACACTCAAGATGCAGTTCGCTGGGGGTAGATTTGCCAGGAAAAGATAGGCAGGAAGTAAATCCAACACTTGGCATTTACTGTAGGACACCAGCATTTTCCATTAGAAGTTCTCCAGGACACCTGGTGATGCGTGCCCAGCGCTGGGGTCGGGGACTTGAAGCTGCAGGGGAGCTGCTCAGCCATGCTGCTCAGCTGTGAGCAGGGAAGGTCTGGGGAGCCGGCTCATGAGCCTCGTGTGGGTCAGGTTCCATCTCTGCTTCTCGGGAGGTAGTAAAATCCAAGACGCTGGCGGCCCTTTCAGTGCTAAGAACCTAGCTTCCTCTGCAGATGAAATGCATGTGGAGGAAGAAAGGTGGGTGCTCTGGCCCAGAAACAGGCTGAGTGAGGAGATGCTCACAGATGGCAGGGGAGCTGAGGGTCCCCGCAGTGAAGACAGGAGGAGACAAGACACCACTGTGCCAGGGCACTCCAGCGAGGATGCTGGGATAATGGTTTTACTAACAAGCTGCAGAGCTTGCAAGAAAGGAGAGAGAGCAGGCATTAGGGGCATGGCCACTCCTCCTGGGAGTGACTGACCTCCCAGGAGGCCCCACCAACACCAGTAGTTGACAGTGCTGGCTATTTTGTTTCTTGATGTAGGGAAAGGGTAGGAAAGGGAAGGGCCAGTGGGAGGAGAGGGGAGGGGAAGGAAAGGAGAGAAGAGGGAGGGGAGGGGAAGGGAGAACAGAGGAGGGAGGGGAGGGGAAGGAAAGGAGAGAGGAGGGAGAGGAGGGGAAGGGAGAACAGAGGAGGGAGGGGAGGGGAAGAAAAGGAGAGAGGAGGGAGAGGAGGGGAAGGGAGAACAGAGGAGGGAGGGGAGGGGAAGGAAAGGAGAGAGGAGGGAGGGGAGGGGAAGGGAGAACAGAGGAGGGAGGGGAGGGGAAGGAAAGGAGAGAGAGAGGGGGGAGGGGAAGGAAAGCAGAGAGGAGGGAGGGGAGGGGAAGGGAGAGAGAGGAAAGGGAAGGTCTCTATACATGTGTCTTACTCATTTTAAATATTATGACGTTTAGAAAGCCTTTAGCTTAGAGTTGGATGTCCACAAAGCGCCTGAATTAGACCGGGTCCAGTGACCATGCAGACCCTGGAGGACTCCCCACTGCATCGCTCTGCATTGCAGACATGCCCGGGATGGTACCCAGTGTGCTGCAGCTCGGTCTTGTGATGGGGGACAGACGGCAGCCACCAATGCTGAGAACAGGATTCAGCATCCCATCATGCCCCAGGGCCAAGTGCTACAACTCCATCAGGAGAAGCCTGGGCCGGTGCAGGTGACTACTGGGAATGCTTCCAGCCTAGGGTGGCAGGATGACTGCAACGTGTCACCCACACAAAGATAAGGGGTGGCAAAAGCGTAAGGGCCAGAGGTTAACACAGAATGTTGGGAAGCTGAGTCTTCTGGACAAGACAGAGCCCTTGCTCTCGTGAACTTACTGCAGATGTGACCTGCACAAGACTGGCCCGGCCCCATGTTACGATGCATGGGGCAGGGGGTCGTGAGACCATACCTTTTACTGAGGGATAGACAGTCAGCGGGTGCTGGGTGAGGAGCTGTCACTTCGTTCAGGGGCAGAGCTGCTGATAAGCTGTCTGTGGTCTAGTAAATAGGCCCCCCCCGACTCGTGCTATGTAACCAACCTTCACCTAACCCAGTGGCTGACTGAGATATCACAGTGGGAGAAAACTTGCTAAGTAAGAAGTTATCTCGGCAGGAGGGGGGATGGGAGAGAGCGATGCAGGAGGTAAAAACTCCCTGTAGTCATACATGATATTGTTAAAAAAATGACAATGAACACTTACAAATAGAGAGCTGTCTTCTACTTTGTGCTTTTGAACAGCTTTGGGGGCATCAAGATGCCCAGCTCTCCCCAGAGATACTACGTGTTTCCAGCGCCACAGACATCTGGAGGTCTAAGCCCCTCCGTGCACGTAAGCAGTCAGTATTTCCGAGGTGGGTCCCGTGGCCCTCACTCCTTTGCTCCTTCTACGTTGCTGCTTGCACCATCTTCAGACCTAAGGGAAGGTATGGCTTCCCTCATGGGCATGCTGGAGAGGCCACTGTCAGCTTCCTCTCCACTCAGCCTCTGCCTGTGCCCACTCTAAAGAGAAAGGACAAGGTTGCAGTAAGAGCTGTGTCCCCAGACCCGCATAGGTCCCCGTGTGACCGACCGTGGAAAGAGGTTCTCTAAGGAGAGACGCAGGGTAAATAAGGACATGAGAACCTGGCGCCTGCCCAGCAGGTCTGCTGTCCCAGCGGGAAGATACAGGAGGGCACATGCACAGGACAGAGACACCTTGAGGTCACAGTGAAGGCGCCAAGAGGAAAGGCCTCCCAGAAAGGGACCATGCTGGCACCTGATCTCAGACCTGTGAAGAGACTGTGTTCTGTTGTCTGAGTCAAGCAGCCTGTGGTGTGTTGCTATGGTAGCTTCGGGGATGACATAGGAACCAACCCTCCCCCCCTTCTGTCCGGTGCTGTGGCCTCTCCATCACTCGTACTCCAAGATGAACGCTTACACACAGGTCAAGAGACGGACTAGGACCCATCCTCTCCGTCCGTTCTCAGTCACTACGACCCGTTCTGTCATCACGTTAGTCTCCGGGAGTAACTGCCGATGCTGCTCTCTGTTGCTCTGCACACGCACACACACGTGTGTGAAGAGAGAGGCGCACTGTAGGTGCAGCCTCCCTTCCTCTCGCTTCCCGAGTTGGAGGTTTTCCCCTTCTGCGCAGGTGACTACCTGGCCGGCTTGCTCCAGCTGACCTCTGGAGGTCACTGTGCCTTGAGCATCATGAGCATCGGTGAGCCCCTCACTGCCAGACTGAGTTTGTTCCTTGTTCGTGGTGACCTCTGGGGATCCGGCATGTCTGGATTTCTCTTCATTTTGAAGTCACAAGTTACTTTCCTGACATCTGTGGCCCTGAGCCCTCTCATGTCAATCTGTCTCTTCCCTGCCTGTCCGTTGGTTTTCCTCCTCCTTCCTCTGACACCACGCCCACCTCCCCTTCTCCCTCAGCATTAATACTTCCCACACTTCCTACACTAGGCCTACCACTTCCTAACACGCACTCACCCTCACTGGCTCCGTCCTATACGTCTAGGAAAAATCACTCAAGCGCCACAAAAGCAGTGCCTTTCTCTGGGAGACACAGAGAAATGGTTGTGAACTTACACTGAACCCTGCACCCCCAGACGAACATCCCTTCTGCCTCCCCTTCATCCTCCGCATAGCCTGGAGAGTCTCCAATCACCTCCTGATACCTGCAGTCAAGAAACTACCCTGCCCCTCCATCCATTCTGGGTCTTGTTTTACTTGCATCTCTCATAGACATCATGTTTTAAAACCCTCCGATAGCTCAGGACTTCTCACTGCTCGTGAGCCTACAGTTCTTAACTACTTTCCTTGAAGCCATTTATTTTTCAAATGTGTTTTACACAATATTACATGTTCTTTATCCCCCATAGTCAACACTGTTGAGTTGGCCAAAAGAAACGTGGGAGGCATGGGAGAGCTCTTAGTAGGTCTATGTGTCACACTGCTCCGGGAGCTTCTCTGGAAATTAGTTAGAAGTGGGTGCAAAAGAGTTGAGTGGCCACAGAATGTTGTCAAGACATGGGCCAGATGTGTGGCCTGCGGATGCCCCTCGTATGAAAGCCAAGATTACCCACAATGTCAGCATGACCGGAGCAGGACTGACCTAGCTCTGTTATCTTAAGTTTGGAGAGGTTGATCTACAGGTGGTCAGGAAACATGGAACAGAAAATGCCACTGGGATTCGAATATCTCTCTAGGTGCAGGGTCGGAGCAAGACCATGTGCCCCACTGAAGCCAAACTGGGGCTGACCAAACAGTGTGCACACCACAGTCAATGTCGGAGTTGACACCCTTCAGAAAGGCATAGAAAACAACCCATCCAAAGGCCTTCAGCATCCTCTTCTTCCCCGTGTGACAAAAAGGATAACACCTGTTAGCATTACCAAAAAAAAAAAAATTCCAGACAGAAACCTTTTCAGTGTGGGGCCCCAGCCCTGTGCCCCTCAGACGCCCTTTTAGAAAACCCCGCAAGCTGTCGATATGCATTTGCCTCCTCTCTGTCTTCCCTGCTCACCCACCCCGCCCCTCTTCTCCATGAAGGTTTTCTGGATCGACCACTGCGCACTGCGTCTCCCTCGTCTGGTTCCCACAGCAGCCCGGTCTGAATAATTCATCTCCTAGTTATCCGTGCCCGCACTGCAGTGACACAACTGTCTGCCTGTCTCGCGACTGTGGCTGCACTGTCCAACGAGAGCCGTGAAGACCAGCCTGCGAGTGTCTCTGTATCTCCTACAGCTCCTCAGGACAAGTGGCTTACTCCTCCAGAAATGGCTCTCTGTGGTTCACATTTAGTAGTCTGCCGTACTTTACGATTCTAAGGCCCGTCCTCATGCGAGTGTGACACCCTGTCAGAGCCGCGGTCCTCCTCACTCCTTTTCCAGAAAAGCATTTGCCATGATGACAGATGTGCCTGGTGCTGCTGCCCGACGAGCCATGAGCAGGGGAGGCAGATTTCTTGGCCCAAGTTAAAATGCATACGCTGATCAGTCAAAAGGCAGTGCGCTGGGGAAACATACCACTTGATTACTTTCCATGGTTTTTCCTCCGGGTCTGTCTGTATTTAAAGGCCTTTTATAAAGGATAAACATTGTCACTCATTTAGCATATATTTAAAAATCACTAAATTGGGGTGTGCATGTGTATGTGTGTGTGGTTTGTTTATTTTTTACACAATTTTAAAAGCCTTGAACAGTTAACTTTCCACCACAGGTGTCAAGAACACATCCCGGCTTGTCATGAATTCTTCTCTTCCTTTCTGTAAGGTAGGTGGGTCAGGGTGAAAGGTGCTCAGGAGAAGGGGGGACTGGAGACAGAGGCAGATGAAGTTTGCACTTCTTTCCTAGTCACCATTCAGCCTGGGATAAGACAGCCTCTGCTTGCCTCTGCTCCCAAACTCCCAGGAGAGTTACAAGCGTTGAGTAGGGAGGTTATCCAGGTAGGAGAGGTGTCAGTCACACAGCTCCAGGAAAGGGATCTTGAGGTGGCCTGCGTCTCCTGGGTGGCCTGTCATCCACCCTCTCTTAAGTCTCTTTCTATGCAGAAGTGTGTGTTCCTCTAAGCAGTGTAAAATTAATTGATTCTCCTGCCTGGTGTACTCCCACAATGGGGCATGTGGGCTCCGAGGAAACCCAATCCACAGCACGAGATCAGACAAGCTAAGCAGCTGCCATTGCCCTACATGAAAGTATAGCTTCCAATGTCTTCGTTCCTGGGGGTATTTAGTGACAATGGCTGTCATGCTCCTTTGGGCTTCTGAGAGCATTCTTGCTGGGAAAGAAAAACAAGGACATATTGGCAGACTGGTTCTTTTCATAGCCCGATAGCAGTCTGTGCTGTTCAGAAGCAAAGGAAACACAGGGTACCAACTCACCATATTTCACATTTGTGTGCCCAGGACTCCTGTTCCCTTTGGGGAGAGCGCTCAGTCTGGCCAAGGCTGAGGGGAGACTAGGACACCGATTCCTTCCTGCTCATCTTCTCTAGCACTGCCAACCTCCCCCCAGCCCCCCCCCGCCCCCCGCCGGCTTGTGTATTTCCCTCACCGATTGTTGACCTGGGATTTCCCCCCACGATCTCTTTCATGTCTCTGCATCCCTGTTTGTGAGATCTTAGGTTTTACATCTTGGACCCATCTTTTGTCTAGACGCTTCAGAAGGAATGAGGCCAAGTTAGGTCAGGTGCTTGTTTACTGTATGACCCCTGTCCTCCGCGGCTCAACCCTGGCTATTTTCTCAGTGGGATTTTCACTGCTGGTTACGAGGTCAATGCAATGAATGCAGATTGCGTAATAGATCCCCACAAACACTGAAAAAGCAACACTTTTACGCGTTTGTTTGGTGCAGGAGTCTTGATTACATAACTGCCCGCAGCCGTGTGCTTGGGAACACTGTTTTCTCTGTGTGAGCGGCCCTGTCCAAGTCCCCAGGGGTAAGGCCCGCAGCCCTTCCAGGCAGTAGGGGGTGACCCTCCCCCACCCGCTCACAGTTTTAGGTTCTTCTCTCTGGGGAACTGGCGGGTTAGGAAGACGAGGGAGCTGTGCAGACCTCTGCCTGCGAAGCGGCACGTGGGCTGGCGTCTGGCAACTCACAGAACAAACATTCCTGTTGATGCGAAGAAAGACTCATCAAAGATTCTAAAAATAATGGTAAACATGCGAGTTTTGTTTGATTTTAATTATAGCTGATTGATAGTCTGATTCTAGGGAAAAAATCAGTTGGTTAACTGTTAACTATTACTTATGTCCGTTACCGATCCCACAAGAAGAATGCAGACTGACTGAGGCAGGTGAGAAGGGTGAGTGGGAGGTCCCCTGAAGGAGCAGGGAGTCACGCGCAAAGAGACCTTCCACCTCAGTCAGGCTGCAGCCCGAAGGGAGGTTCTGAGCCACATCTCCCGAGTTCATTTACGCTCATGGAAGTTAATCTTAATTGTCAATTTGATGAGATTGTAATCACCATGGAAACAAGTCTCTGAGCATGTCACTGAGACAGTGTCTGCATTAGGTTAATTGGGGTGAGAAGACACATGCTAAATGTGAGTGACACCGGCTCCCTGTCTGGGTCCCAGACTGGATAAAAAGGAGACAGTGGGCTGAGCACCAGCATTGTTGCTCCTGTCAGGAAGCTCCTGCCTCCTGACTGCAAGCAGCTGCTCGCTCCCGGGTGCCCGTGACCTTCTTTCTCACCAGGATGGACTGTCCCTCAACTCTGAGCCAAAACAAATCTTTTCTTCCTAAAGTTGCTTTGTCCCTTAGCTTGTCCAAGTATGGGGACAAGTACCTGACACCCCATACCAGAAAGTCTCCCCCGTGTAGTCAGGAAGTGAGCACCACATCCAGTCGGTAGAGCCTCTCTAATAACTCAACTTAAGAAAGTTTTGGTTGGGACACGAAACTGGGAGAAATCACATCAGATGAGTTCGCTATGATGAAGGACTAGAGGACAGCTGCGCTTCTCAGCTCCTGTGGGCGGCCTGAAGGGCTGAGATGTGGGGAGACTGCCACGAAACAGCCGCACGCTCTGCGGGGACACTGTCCCACACTGGACTCTATCTCAACCAGGAACTGCAGCCAGCTGCCTCAATGGACCTCGCTGGTCAGTGTCTGCTCCTGTTTGAAGCCAGCCCCACCCCCTATTTAACGATGTTACCTCTTCCTCTCTCTCTACTCCAGTCATCTCTGCATCATCTCAGCATCTCACTGAGTCACCTGTAGCTTCTCTCCACAGCTCACTATTTGCTCTTTTACCTTTTGTGTGGATTTTAAATGAGAATGATCCCCATAAGCTCCTGTTTGCTTGCTGGCTCAGTCCCCAGCTGGTGAATGGCTTGAGAAAATTAGAAGAATTAGGAGGTGTGGCTTTCTTGGAGGAGGTGTGGCCTTCTTGGAGGAGGTGTGGCCTTGGAGGAGGTAAGGTCTTGGAGGAGGTGAGGTCTTGGAGGAGGTGAGGTCTTGGAGGAGGTGAGGTCTTGGAGGAGGTGTGGCTTTCTTGGAAGAGGTGTGGCCTTCTTGAAGGAGGTGTGGCTTTCTTGGAGGAGGTGTGGCCTTCTTGGAGAAGGTGGGGCCTTGGAGGAGGTGAGGTCTTGGAGGAGGTGTAGCATTTGAGGTTTCAAGAGCCCAAGCCAGGCCCAGTGGCTCTCTCTTCCTGCTGCCCTTAGACCAGGATGTCGCTCTCAGCCATTGCTCCAGCACCTTGCCTGCCTGCCGTCGTGTTCCCCACCATGGACTAACCCTCGGAGGCTGCAAGCAAGGCCCTTCTTCTATAAGTTGCGTTGGTCATGGTGTATCTTCACCACACTAGAACAGTGACTAAGATGCCTTTGCTCACTATGTGCTTAATAAACTCATTTACTCAAAATAGAAAATATAGCTATCATCAACCATTCTCTGGACTGTACAGAACACCTCCTTGAGGCAGACACACGTCTATGGATTTTACATGAGGCCAAGCAGGTGAGAGTCTCCTTAGATGGCTTAGAGGTCAACAAATGGTACTAGACATAAGATACCAAATGCCCGGGGTTCCCAGTTAACCATTTACGGCAGAAAGCACATTTGTGCAGAGTCCTTTTTAGTCAAAGCAATATGCCTGCGCTTTGGGTTGGTGTGTGTTATTTCTCTGCAGTGGTGGCTCTCTGATTTCTTCCTTATCTCAGACAGTAGCAGTGTGAGCACATGGCAGCCATTTGAAGGCCTGCAAACTATGCCAAAATATAGGACCTTTGCCTCCTGGAGACATCAGTCCTTTCAAAGGGTGAGTGCTAGTTAAGCGATTACCTCCTCTGTTTATGGAAAGGTCCCGGGAAAGCAGCTGCATCTTTCGATGCTTGCCTTTAATCCAAGTATGTGGAGTTGGCCAAGAAATTCTTGAATAATGGATCAATGAAACTCTTTTTGTTAGAATATTTTATGCATAATTTGTTATATTTTATGAATACGGATGTTTTACCTGCATATGTGTCTGTGTACCACATGTGTGCCTGGTACCTACTGAGGCCAGGAGAGGGTGTCAGGTCCTCTGGAACTGGAGTTACAGACAGTTGTAAGCTGTCAATGGGTGCTAGGAGTTGAATATTGGTTTACTGTGCTCTTATCTGCTGAGCCATCTCTCCAGTCCCTCAGTGAAACTTAAAACCACTGTATGCTATCTCCTCATGGGCTCAGGAAACACAAATGGAAGTGCTTGCTGGGAGGATGGCCTGGTGTAAGACACACTCTCACTGGGCTCTCCCAGCAAGCGTGTAAGAAAGGGAGACACATGCCACCCGTCAACAATAAGTAGAGTGGTTTTATCCACTCGAGTTCTTAACAACTACTTTCTGGCCATCACACAGAAGGGTCTGTTTAAGGAGCAGGGACTATAGGAACCAGCCGGACAGGTCAGATACCTGTTCCAGTGAGCAAGGTCCCAGCACAGATCTGAAGCTAGCAGGGGTGAGGCTAGTCAGGGTGTGAGATGACGCAAGAAGGGCTTGCCACATTCTGCCAAGCCTTTCTGCTGAGACACACGAGGAAGAACTACATTGGAGTGATCTTTTTCTCCAGTTTAGAATATTAGCATTACTCAGGAGAAATTATCAGGGCTAGGACAGCCCGAGACCAGGTTTGGGTCCAAAAAGCAAGGTTCCAGCTAGCCAGGGTCTTAGTGGAAGAAACTGGGCTAGAACACAGTATTCTGAAGATGGAGAACAGCTTCTGCTGTGGGGAAGCAATAAGAGAACAGGACAGGCAAGAATGCAGATCCTGCAGCAGAGGACAGCGGAGGGTCCCGGGGATCAGCAGAAGACAGCGGAGGGTCCCAGGGGCGATCAGACCAAAGGAATGTGAGGGCCACCTTCAGGGAGGCCCCACTCCCTCTCCGTGGGCTTCACTGCCATTTTTGTGACTGTAGTCCAATGACCTCTTACTCACAAAAACCAGTGCCTAACCTCATTGGGCAGCAGGCCATAGTTTACTGACAGACTATGGTATGTGCATTAGGAGAAAATGAGCATGGTTCAAAGAGAGCACACCTTTGTACATGCTCTGGCAGTGCTCACATGTTCATGTACATGTGGAAATATGTCCTTCAGATGGGGACTTCTCAATCAGGGTTCCAAAGGGTAGGCTAACACTGAGAGGTTCAGGAGGTCTGTGACACCTTTAAAATTATAAACAAACCTTTATACAACTGTTTTCCACAGATTGCTAATCCATAATGGCCTGGTGCCCAGAAGGCTAAGGGTGAAAACAAAACAAAACCCAGAAAACTCACTGGTAAACATCAGTACAAAAATCCACATTCTTTCTCATGAGGACAACACCGGTCACTCTATAAAGTTCCCCAGTAATAATATCCCCTGGATCCTAGGTCCTTCATTGCGCCCTGGGCCCCAAGACCTTCACTCGTGAGACAAGGGAGCAGGCAATCACCTGCCCGCTTTTACCTTCCCATCATCAGCCCCATTCCCAGGGCCGGTGAAGCCTGGCCTTCCCAGGAGGATCAGTAGCTCTTAGACCAAGCAGGAAGTAAAGTAATATTACTCATAAGTCGAGATGTTCTCAGAAATTCCTTTTTATAGTTGTTTTGTTTTTCACTGAGCACGCCAAAAGCCACACCTTATAAACTCAGAGAAGCTCGGCTTCTCCAGCTGTCGAGTTTTAAACACGAACTGGGTTGTATATATGATCTAACCAGGGCATTGACAACTTCCAGAAACTTAACAAAAACAAAAAACATCATGCTCGTAGTCAACCCAGAAGGAAAATCGAAACAGCACAAAGAGCTGTGTGGATGCCAAGGACATTTGAAGAAAAAAGGAAAGCTCAAAGTCTTTTGGTAAACACCTTCAGAGAAAGAACAGAGTTGAAAAATCACAGCCCTAAACGTTGTAGAATCGTAAGGAGGACCTTAACGTACACAAAGCAACTGCCCCGGGGTTGAGGAAGACAGGAACTGCGGCGCTGGAACCGGCCAGACTGGGGGCTGACTGTGGCGATACAGGACTCGGGCAGAGAGACACCAGCAAAAGCAGGGCAGATAATCCCGAAGGAGATTCTCGCTGGTATAGTTTACAACCCTAGTGAACACCCTCCAGCTACACAATGAGGAAAGGAAGGCATTCCCAGCAAATGCCGGGAAGACTGGACTGCATGTTTTTAAAAACTAATCTGGACAGATCTCATGAAGATTAACTAACTGGTGTGCAGACCTAGAAGCAAGTGCAAACAGGCTTGGTGATGAGTCCTTAGGTAAAATATATAAGAGTCACGATCCCTGAGGAATAATTGATAAGCTATCGTCATTAAAATTTAAAACTTCTGCCATAAGAAAGATAATGTCACATCCTGAGAGAAAAAATACTTTTAGATGATGTATGGACAAAGGACCCAAATGTGCAAACTCATAAGGCTCAAAACTAAGAAAACAGCCTTCTTTAGGAAATGGTCTGAAAAGCTCGGGTCTCCCACTCAAAAGTGAGAAACAGAAAACGTGTGAAGATGCTTAGACTTATGCCAGCAAGGAGATGAAAATTACAGACCTGGACCTCCTAAGTAGCTAAAGTCAGGGACGCTGGCTGGGGCGACACTCGCTCTAGTGAGTGGGGCGCAGATGTGGCAGCCGGAGCGTCCGAGCATCGGTGGGGCAGATGCAGGACAGTTTCTTACAAGAACTACACACCCTCCTGCCATACGAACCTGCAGTCATAGCCTTCGGTTGTTTACCTAAATAAATTGAAAACACACACACACACACACACAGCAGCTTTGTTTCTAATTGCCAGAACTGTTTGAGTGAATGGATATCATTTGATGCAAAGAACCAATAAGCCCTCCAGCCAACAGAAGCAACTGAGGAAACAATCCGTGTTATCAAGAAAAAGAAGTCAGTCTGGAAAGGACTGTAAGATTCTAAGTATACCATATCCTGTTGTAGCCCAAACTGCAGGGACAGTAAAAGGCTCCGTGGCGGCCAGGGACTTGAGAAAGGAGTAAGTGAGCACAGAGGACTGCATGAGCAGAATGGGGTCTCCTTAGAGCCTTCAGTACAGGATGCATTCCACCCACAACTTGTCTTTATAAATAAAGTTTTATTGCAACCTGGGTCCACACAGTACTTACATAGTGTCACTGTCTGCACTGCAAGTCAGAAGTCAGTCGCTCCAGCAGAGATTAGATGGACCATAAAATCTAAAGCACTATCTTGATCTTCATGTAATAATTGTGCTCAACTCATAAGTCCATGGACTGTTACTTCCCAAAGAGGAAGTTTTATCCTTCTAATTGCGTGGGAAAAAAAAAAGTTCTCAACTTGTTATGAACGCAGTGTGGCGTCCTGGAACGGACGAACGAGCATTAATTTAACAACTTGGTAAACTCCGAGTGGACCTGTAGTTGAGTGGAAATCAGCCTATCAGTGTTCACAGCTGGGTTCTGACAAGAGTCCAGCCATTATCTAAGATGCTAACACTGACTCTCCAGTCTGGCTCCGGAAAGCCTGTAAAAAAAAAAAAAAAAAAAAGCCTCTGTAAATCTAATTTATTTCAAGATATTTTTTAAAAACTTTATTCAAAAAATCACAACACAGCAGATCAACATTTGAGAGCCAGAGAGACGGGTCCGTTGACGTAGTGCTGGCTCCTGCGGCCTGAGTTTGGATCCCAGCTCCTGTGTAAAAGACGATAGTGAAAAATTGCTCTGAAAGCCTTGCTTTGTAAGGGTGGAAACAGATGATCTCTAGAGTGCACTGAGCAGCCAGTCTAGACACATCAGTGAGTCCAAGCTCAATGAGAGAATGCACACACACACTCACGTGTGAGCACACACATACATACACATATGTGCACGCACAGATACATGCACACATGCATACACATGTGCGCACACACAGAGACACACACACATGCACACACTCGCATGGGAGCACACACATACATACACATACGTGCACAGACAGACAGACACATGCACACATGCATCCACACGTGTGCACACAGAGAGACACACACACATGCACACATGCATCCACACATGTGCACATGCACACATAAAGACACTTCCATACATCGCACACACACAAAACAAATTGGAACAAGTATTCAAAGTGTGAAAGCCTGTTTCCCGTGAACGGTCATGATGTAACCCCTGAGTCATGTGTGTGTTCGTCACACACTTACTGAGAACATGCAGCTACCGACAGAAACAGACCCTCTTTTATAAAAATACAGAAAAATTCCTACTTTTGGTAATCTTGTTTATTTGAATGTCAAAAAGGTTTAAAAACAAAAACTACAGAGTGAGCTCCAGGACAGCCGGAGTTACAACAGAGAAACCCGGTCTCAGAAACAAAAAAGAAAACAAACAAACAAACAAAAAAAGATGAAAAAAATAAACTATCAAAAAACACTGCTACAGACAGCGACGGGAAGAGAGGGGGACGGCAGGTGAGGGCCACACCGCAGACGGGGAACCAGAGAGACTGGCCATCACCTCTGAGGCAGAGCAACCCGAGGCTAGCATTGCAGAATGACGACGTCGCTCCTTCTGACAAACCCTTGAAGCTCCGGCTCTCCTTGTCTCCTCCTTCGGCTGCCTTCCGGAGCGAGTGCGGATTTGGCCTTGATGTGCACATCTGGGGTCCTGAGGCCCTGGGTCCATCTGAGTCTGCCGTCTGTGCAGAAGACAACGGCTGAGGGACGCGTCCACATCCTTTGCTATCTTTTGGCATTCATAGCAGCTGGCCTGTGCCTGTATGGGCACACACACACACACACACCTGCACACACATACACACACACACATGCACACCTGCACACACATACACCTGCACACACATACACACACACATACACATGCACATACATATACACACACACATACACCTGCACACACATATACACACACACATACACCTGCACACACATATACACACACACATACACCTGCACACACACACATACACACACACACCTGCACACACACACACACCTGCACACACACACACACCTGCACACACATACACACACACACCTGCACACATACACACATGCACACACATACACACACATGCACACCTGCACACACACATACATGTGTGCATGCACACATAAAAACACCTCTACACATCACACACATTAAACAAGTATCTAAAGTGAGACCTCTTGCCCATCTGATGGCAAGGGAGGGAAAGTGGCATGAAATCAGAGTCCACCTGGTGGCAGGGGATCTGTACATTCTCTTGGCCAGGAGTCTCCCCACCCTTTTCTGCCTAATGAAAATCCACACAGGTAGTGTGAGCTTATTGGATAAAATGTGGGCTTAGTAGTTCACAGAAGACAAAGTCAGGAGCTGTAATGACCCACTGATAGGAAAGCATACCTCTGGCGCTCATCCCTCTAAAGTTTAGACACTAATGCATAAGCTTGGCAGTCTCCAGGAATGATACTGCATAGCTGTCTCCTGCTTGTGTCCATTTCATCTGGAATGGGAAGATCTTTACCGACTGCTCACTTGAACCTTGAATCTACAGTGCTGTGGGCACGGCCAGTGAACCTTAGCAACTGCCAAGAACTCATCCTCACAGGAAAAGAGACAGACACCGCAGAGTCAGAGTCTCAACATGGGTCACTTTGATAAAGAAGAGTCCTGAAAGGCACTGGCTGTCTGAGGAATCTGGCCTTTGGAAACCACTCTCTTAGTACCCAGCCATGGCTCAAGCCAGACAATGCCAAAGTTCACTGAGAGGAATCTAGAGTCTGGGGGGATGTAGCTGTCGGAACTGTTATTTCCTGCCATAATCTTGCAGCAGCAGCTTTCTCTCTCACAAGCTGGAAGCGAAGTGTTTCCTTATTGTCAAGGACCCGAGATAGAAGGTTAAAAGTTGCAGAATGGACTTCCCCCAGAGAACTCTCATCAAAGATTCCGCATGTGGCTGCAGGCACAGGGAAAAAGGCTCCACATGAATCTTCACAGGAGTTCCTCACCAGTAAATAATAGACTAAGCCCACCACCACAGTAAGTGGCCCACCAAGTTCATGGCTACTCGCAAGGAGCCCAGACTCAAGAGCTCACACAGCAATGTCTGCCTTCCTCACCTCTGACCCCCTGGAAAGCCCCAAAGACGTGGGATATGTGTTCAGATGGCTGCCTGCCATGCAGGGCCCTTGCCCAGCTGAGCGCTGATTGGCCGTGCAGGACAGCAGGGACCCTTTCGATTTCAGAAAGCCGTGTGAAGACAGCAGTGTCACAATCAGGCTCACTCGGGGCAAGGTGCTCTGCTCTTGACAGATCCCGTGAATCTAAGTGTAACTTTTGCCACAGAGGAAGAGAGAGGCTGCAATCCATGGAAGCAAACTGTGAAGAAAAAGTCAGAACTGTAGAGACCATGGCTTTTCAAAAAAAAAAAAAAAAATAGCACTTACGCTTGGGAAGTAGTAGTTATGCTGTGTTAGAAGGGGTGCTGGGCGTCTGTGTGCACACACGCGTGTGCATGAGGACCTGGGTGTGTGACACTGTTTCTAAACTCTTACATAGTAAGACAGAGAGCACCCATGGATTTTAACTAAGGTTGCTTGAACTTGGACTCACTGGAATTATGTCAAAGGTCTCCTCTGAGATTTTGGAGAGGAGCTGAGCCAAGGGCTCTGCAACCCATCAGGGCCCAGTGAACTCGATAACTGAGCCTGGCAGGCTGACTGTGAGCTGAGAACTTTGCTAGACATGATGGTGAGCTAAGCTAGGCTGGAGTTCAAACTGACAGGCTTGTTTCCGGTACAAGAGGAAGAATTCAACTCTAATCCCTGAGAGCTTTCTTTCCCCTTTGCGTCCCTCCCATCAGGGGAGAACCAGTACACATTTTTCCAAGAACTCTTCAGGGCAGGGATGGATAACAGCCATCTAAGAGAGACGAAATGAGTCCACACTGCCCTCACAGCAGCAGCAGATTTCATGTTGGATACCACTGTAGTCTCGGCACTCAGGAAGCTGAGACAGGAAGATCTCGACAAGACTAATCCCAGACCAGGCAAATAGTGAGACCTTGTCTTAGGACAATAACAGTAACATCTTCATATTCATGGATCATCAGGGAAGCCTTAAAGGGCTGTGGCAGGCTTCCTTCTCAAGAGGCAGATCTCTCTGGAAAGTCAGAGCTGGTTAAGTGCAGAGCAGGGTGAACGATGAACAGTGTAAATATCTTCCCATGATGGCCTGAGTCCCCTGGGTTCCAGGGGTGCCACTCTGACTGAGGCATGTCCTCTCTGAGGCAATATTAGCTCCGCAGAAGGCTGGAGGCTGCTGCTGGGTCTGGTGTATTTGTACGCCTGCAGGGTGGCTCACCAAGGAGACAACTAGGCATGTTTCATAAGTGCATACCCTGCAGACCTCAGCAGAAGGAACCACCGTCATGGTCAATGCCAAACTGGATAGTGGAACCCGGAGTGTCTGAGCTAAGGTGTTTTTAGTCTTTCAGAACTCCTCAGGTGCAGATCATAAGCAATCAAACATCCCGACAGATCCACCACCTGCAGACAATACAAAACGCCAAGGCCTATGCATTCCTTTTTCCAACAGTGCACAAAAACAATTATTTTAAATATAGCTAAAAATAAACTTCCACAACAGTCTGGAGCACTCAGGATCTGCATCTTGGCTTCCTAATTGAAGCACCAGCTCTCTGCACAACAAGGAAAAAGCCCCTAACTGTAAAGTATGTTGTGTGGATAAGAGGCCCAGGGTCCAGAAGCATGCAATGGTCGGACTTCAACGCCTCTGCAGGCATCGGTGCTCCTCCCAATATTTCCAGCTCCCCAGAGGGAAGCATCAGCCAGCTGTTTCTCTCACCTTTCTGGCTCTGTGACCTGAGGCCAGTGTGTCTGGAGACTTCTGACAGAACCAAGAGGGTCATGTGGTAGGTCCAGCAGTGGTATCAAGAGGGCAGAATTCCACTTGCTTCCCAGAGGGCAGGCACCCATGTTTGATGATTTTGATCTGATCTCCTATCTCACATGTAAGCTCAACCAGCAGACACGTCATCCTGTGTGCGTGGCAAGCTGCCTCTGATCCTCCTTTGCCCGACACTCACCTCCTGGGCTCTGTGCCTCTCCTACTGGCTGCTGTTTTCCTACTTGGACTCCCTCGTGGCTTTGTAAAAGTGATTATTAGAGGAAATGGCTGTCCGCTTTGACTGGTGACATCAGAAGCAGGAGGCCCTTACATCCGTAAGACAGCAGGACTGTGGGCTGGCGCCCAGGTTTAAGGCCACACTGTCAGGATGTAAAATACAGCACTTTCAAAGGTTCCTGAATCCCAGTGCAAAGCTTTGGTTTATATCATAAAAGAGATCCCAAGCCCTGCAGAAAAAGGGTATTAAAGGTGAGTCTGTTTAATCTGAGAGAGGAAGGAGTCTTAGGGGATTCAGAGGGAGGCAGGCAGAGCAGAACACTGCATGTTCGGATCTCTCTGATCCGAAACTGCATATCAAATGACATGAACAGAAGCTTTTCTTTTTATCTATGTGCCTATGAATTGGCAGCTTCAGAACACTCTGCAAACCCCAAAGTATGTTTGTTTCCTGGGATCAACTAAGCTAAGAACTGTTCATTTTAGTGGATGAGCTCTTGTAAGCTACAAATTCAGAAGCCTATGAGCAAATCTCAGTAAGCAACAGTCTCCCCACTAAGCAAAACAGACTGAGAGCATAGACCTACACCGCAGCTGGGATTTCAGAAGAGCTTTGCCAAGCTTGAACTCAAACTAGACTGCAAACTCATTCATGGCAAGTAGGTTGTGTGCAGGTGTAGTCTCACCGATGGCAAGGGAACGCCATTACCTGGGATGTGGTATTTGTCCCTGCTGAACACAGGTCTAGATAAATACAGATCATTCTTGCAATTTCTCCTGGTTAATTTGGAGACCCCGACTTGTCCTGGGAGATAATCAACAAGGGTTAATTAGTGTTGCATCCATTTGCCAAGGGTCAGATCTGGAGCAAACCCTAATAAATGCTCATGGGTGTCATGACTCAAAGTCACATCTCTGAATTGGAACAGCCCCTACTGGAGGGGAGAGGGGGGTGCGTGGGACCAGGGAAGTGATAGCTGACAAGGCCCAGGAAGTGAACAGAACTGCCAAGCCTAAGGAAGCTTCCAAATCTTTGAAGACTCTGCCTGGAGAGGGGACTCTGGGGTTGGCAAAGCTGCCTGTGAGCTGCGGAGGAGCTCCAAGGGTGCGGTTTTCACCCATCTTAGGGTGGACACTTGCGGCGATGAGCAGTCCCCCTCACCTGTGCTCCTATGGGCAACACCAGTAAGCTTGCTGGCTCCCCAAGCTAGGGCAAGTGGAATCATTTCTTCGGTCAGCCATCGGCAGGCTTTCTGGGATGAAGACACATTTGTTGATGTCTCTCCAAGAAAAGTCACAGAATAGTAACATAGTAACCTTACAGGTCTCAAAGTGGGCAATGTAGCGTCGGCAACCACAAGACTGCCAATTCCACAGTTATCTTCAAAATGGGGGGAGCTGCTCCTCCAGAAAGCAACAGTTCAGCTAAGTAACCAACGTAAGTGAGAAGGATATGCATGATTACCTAAACTCTAAGAGTAAATTAAATGTACAGAGATGTAACGCAAAGCTGTGGTCATTGGAGTCAGAGGAAATGGGCACAAGTGTGTCAGGGGGCACAAGCAGCAGATTCATCAGAGTACGATTTGGGACTCTAGGGTCTCAGGTGTTATATAGGAAACTCCAACTCGTGTGTAAGTGCTCAAGCGTGTGCGTGTGTGCGCATGCACACATGCTGGTGGGTGTTTTCACTAACCTACCACAGGAACCTTTGTACCATCAGCATGTGTAGATGTGAACGCATCCCTTGCAAAGGTGTAGTAACATAAAATGAGCCACCACAGACCCTCACTGCACTGATCCTACCAGCGGGTCCTTGCCCTGGGATCGTGGTCCTTCAGGCAGAGGTCAGCTCAGGCTTCTACTATTTTCCTTCTAGAAGCTGCAGTGGGCGAGAATTGTTTGCACAGCCAAAGAATCCTTCCCAGAAGAGGCACTTAGAGCAACAAACAAACTAAGTCCAAGTGCCCTCTTCAATGGCAAATACTTCAAGGCAAGCATCACATCATCACCATTGAGGGCTGTGCCCTTCTGCGTGCCCTGCCATGACCCAAGTGAAGGGAGTGGCGTGTGGGTGATGTCATACATTTCTCCACTGCCACCTTAGTCCTTTTTACTAAAAATAAGGGACCTCAGCAGAAAGCAGGGACTGACCACCCAGAGCTCAGACAGCATTCCCCAGAGCAGCTTGATAAGTGACCATACTGCCTTCTCTCAATTCCCCCTTCACAAGATGGTGGTGGTGGTGGTGGTGGTGACGATGGTGATGATGATGGTGATGGTGATGAAGGTGATGGTCATGATGATGGTGGTGATGATGATGATGGTGGTGATGATGGTGATGATGGTATCGATGACTGCATGTGGAGGTCTGATGTCAACCTCAGAAGTTGCTAAGTTGTTAAGTCACCTTGATTTTTTGACCCACATTGCTTTTCTCATGTTTTTATTTATTCTTAGAAAAATTTATACATTTTAGTCACATTCTCTCTCCTCCCCAACTCCTCTCAAATTCCACCTTGTTTTGTTGTTGCTGTTGTTCTTTGGTTTGGTTTTGGTTTTTTGGGTTTTAGGGGTTTTTTTCTTTTTTAGTTTTTTGAGACAGGGTTCCTCTGTTGTAACCCTGGCTGTCCTGGAACTCACTCTATAGACCAGGCTGGCCTCTAGCTCACAGAGATCCACCTGCCTCTGCCTCCTGAGCGCTGAGATTAAAGACGTGTGCCACCACCACCACCTGGCTTCTGCCTTTTTTCTCGAGGCAGAGTCTCACTGACCTGGAGCTCACCAGTTAGGCTGCGCTAGCTGGCCAGTGAGCCACAGCCATTCACCTGTGTCTGCTTCCCCGGAGCGACAAGCTTGTGTCACAACATGGGTTCGAGTTGGACTCAGATCCTCAAGCTTGCATGCAAGCTCTTAACTGGCTGAGCCATGTCCCGGCCCTCTCAGGGTTGTTCTAATATAAGGTAGAAAATAAGCACTGAGTCTTGTGCTTTGTAAATATTTGCTTTCATAAATATTACATGGTGTCCTGGCTAAAGTATAACGATAAAAAAAAATACTGCAAAAATGACCATAACTAGACACTTTAACTTGTAAGTCGCATAGACACACTGATTTATGGCTAGGGCTTAGTTCAGTACCTGCCTAGGATGCACAAAGCCCTAAGTTTTATAGAACCACATGAGACTGGGCATGGGGACACACACCTGTTACCCCAGCACAGGGGAGACAGAGGCTGGAGAGTCAAAAGTGCTAAGTCATCCTATACTACATAGTGAGCTGGAGGCCAGCCTGGATCACATCTGACCCTGTCTGGGGATAAAACTTTTTTTGAAGTTCATTTTTCTACTTGATGTTCAAATGCCAACTTGATCACATACATTTTTTGCCTACGGGCAACTTGTCCTGACAGCTCATCCAAGAGAGACTGTCACTGTGCCTCAGGGGACTTAAAAAGTCAGAAGCTTGCATGGTCTCCTGTGCCTGTGCTCTCAAGAGGCTAGCTTTTCCCCACGTGACGACCTGAATCTGCAACATTCTGAGGGCACTCTATTTGGGGGCTGTAGAACCGTCAAGAAGAACCTCGCTGATAAAGCGGTAGCTTGCTGGGGGTGGGGGGCTGAAGGTTACAGTCTGTGACCGGATGCCATGGCCTCCTCCACAGAAGACTGAAATCTCCTGAGACCATGAACAGAAAAAACCCTTTCTTCCCCTAACTTGTTTCTGCTGGATGTTTGGCCAGTGATGTGGGAGGAGTTAACACATCCCGTCATGTTGCCTGACGTCTTGTTCCGTGATGTTGAGCTCAGACACCTCTGCTGGCTTGTTGGCATTTCCTGTGTGGCCATCCATCCCAACTGCATGTGTGATTCTGAAGTGGATGACTTCGTGTTCGAGTGTTAGCAACTGCAAAAGCTGTCCCTGAGCAAGTTGAGCATCCAGCCTGTAGACATACTGTGTGCCTGTCACACAGTGGGGACTTCAACATATGAGTAAAAGAGCAGCTGACACCGTGGTCTCCCTTTCTCAGGTGAGTTTCCAGAGCACCAAAGGGAACATCTGAACCCCATTCTCTTCTCAAGGAGCCAGTTCTCCCTGGAGAACCCACTGATGAGTGTCTCTAGAAGGGAGGGCTCACGATGAGCCTAGACATCGGGGAGAAGAACTCAGAGCTCAAAAATACACAGGGAGAAGAGCACCCCTCTCTGATTCTCCCAAACCTAAAATATATGAACATTGAAAGTAGAAAAATAAGTTAAAAAAGAGGAAGGGAATTATCAAAAATGGGAGAGTCAAGAGAGGGTACTGTAGGTGAATATGAGCAAATACAGTATGAACAGGTGTGAAGATGATGTAATAAAACCTATCATCATGTTTAATTAATATATACTGAGAGAGAAAGAGAGAGAGAGAGAGAGAGAGAGGGGGGGGGGGAGAAGTGTAAGCCCTAAGAGAAGTAATGATGTCAGACTGCTATCCACTGAGTAAAACAGAAAGCCGCAATCCATCCTGCTGCAGACAAAATCACAAATGAATAGCTTATACGAGGACATGGTTGTGACAGAGTCTTAGGATAGAGTGTGGAGGGTGGCTCAGCTGTGAAGAGCACTTGCTGTTGTTGCAGAGGACTGTGGTTTAGTTACCAGCACCAATGTGACCCCTCACAGACATCTGTTACTCCAGCTCTACGGGATCTGACGCCCTCTTCTGGCCTCCACAGATACTGCACTCCCATTTGCATATACATACACATGTAGACATCATGCACATAAAATAAGAATAAACATATCTTTAAAAATGGATAACCCCTACAATACTGACTGAAGAAGAAAGGAGTAGAAGTCCCAGGCCCATTTGACTATCAAAAATACAAAGCAGATTGGTCACAGTGCTGTTTACACTAGACTAGAACAATGGGCCACAGGACCATCCCGTGACTCTGGGGTCAAAGCTGGTTCCTATAAACCAGTCACAGGAAGCAACAGAACGGCCCAAATCACCAGCATCAGTGATCAAGGTGTGGGAAATCAAAGAGATAGGAGACCTAACAGCTAAACACAAGGGATTCTTATGCATCCATTATTTTAAAGTGCATTGTGGGTAAGCACCAATGGAGCCTGAGGGCCAGGCTATGGCAATGAGTCTGTACAGTTCCCTGCCTCCGCCTCTGTAGGCTGTGCTGAAATTTTGCAGAACAGTTTTCCTGGTCATGAAGAGTCACGGAGCAGAGTTTGGGGCCCATGGTCAAGTCATTTCCAGGAAAAAGTCTCTTACATAGAACTTGAGATTTCTCTGCGGTATACACCTGTTTTTAAGCATTTCGGATTTTCCAAAACAAAATGGTGCCTTCATGGGTAAAGAGAGAGAAAAGCTCTGAACATCTGTGGGAACTTCGAAGTCCATGCCCACTTGGCTCCACAGCTCTGATCTGGAGTGGTCCCAGGTCACAAGGGTCGAGTCCCAGCTTGATAAGGAAGGCACACGCGCGCGCGCGCGCACACACACACCCTCAGAGTCAGCACACTGCTCACTGATGAAATCTCTCACCGCTCTGCAGCATCCTAAATAAAGGCCGGTGACAGCGTAGATGATCCCCGTCAGCTGCCAATCCAGAAGACTGGAACAACCAACTGGCACTACAAAGGGAGGCTCCAGAAACTTCTGTCCTTGGACTCTCATCAAGTGAACATCCAGCCAGGAGAGATGAGATCAGCTTAGCACCAGGGACCATGCCAGCCACCATTTCGGCTACGTGCTAAGTCCTCACGCATACCATCTCACAAGGCCCTTATGAGAACAGGGTCACATGACATGACCCTATGGAGGAGCGTGAAGTGTCTTTCACAGAAGCAGAGCCCAAGATAAAGAAACAGCCGGACCTTCACCTGCCATCAAATGACTCTTGGAGAGACACATGGGAATTCTCATTCATGAGCATCGGGCAAGGCCAACTCATCTGCCTCATAGGTCTAGGTCCCCCTGGCTATGTTTTATGGGTTTTTCTTTGGTACTGGGGCTAATCCTTGCTAGGCAGGAGCTGTTACTGAGCTATGTGCTCAGCCCTCTTTTTAGTTTTTATTTTGAGACAAGGGTTCACCAAATCACCCAGGATAGTTTTGAACTTTCCTGCTTCAGCCTCTTAAATAGATTATATACAACTATACATACAATTATATACAACTCTTTTCTCTTTTTTTATGTCTTAGTATTTCTAATACCATGATCAAAGGCAAGGTGGGGAGAAAAGGGTTCAGGCAGGAGCTGATGCAGAGGCCATGGAGGGGTGCTGCTCACTGGCTTGTTCCCCATGGCTTGCTCAGCCTGCTTTCTTATAGAACCCAGGACTGCCAGGCCAGGGATGGCTCCCACAATGGGCTGGGACCTCCCCCATCAATCATCAATCTGGAAAATGGCCCACAGTTTCTAAGTTGAGGTTACCCTCTTCCCAAATAACTCTAACTTGTGTCAAGTTGACATAAAGCTAGCCAGCACATTGACATAATACTTGTGCATGTCCCCAAGGGGGGCGGGGGGAGGAAGATGCTCTGACATGTGTGCAGTCCAGTGATTACCATCAGGAGACGGCTATTCCTGTCATCTCAGTCTGGACATCTCTTAATGCTGGGGACACTCAGAACCTTTCTTTTCGCTACTTTGAAATGCACAACAAATGACTCCTGACTGCAGCCACCACACTGTGCTACAGAGCAAGGAAGCTGACTCCTTCTCACTGTTTTTATCTCTAGTAACCAGCCTTGCCTTCCCTCAGCACACACACACGCACATATACACACACACACACACCCTCTCTTCTCTCTCACATGCACATGTTCTCTCTCCTACACACATACACTCACAATGCTCTCTCTCACACACACACACAGAAAGGACATGCTCTCTGTCTTCTCTCTCTCTCTCTCTCACACACACACACACTCACATGTGCACATGCTTTCTCTCTCTCCCTCTCTCTCTTTCTCTCTCTCTCTCTCTCTCTCTCACACACACACACACACACACACACACACACACACTTCCTGCCTCTCAGACTCTCTGAAGGGAGACTAAGCAGTGCTAACCTTTCCTTTACAGGCTTACACTCGCATGGCCCCTGAAAACCAAACCCCCTTAAGACAGAAGACTCTGGACACACTTCAGTACAGTTCACTCCCAAGCCGCCCGAGGCAATGGAAGGCTCTCTTCCGCCTCCAACACCTTAGACTATGACTTCCTAGACAGCTTCCTCACTTTCTGGAAACCACCCCTAAATCCTGTGATTTGAACGCATTCTTCAGAACTGTCCCGCCCAGACGGGGGACCACAGATGGTCTAACAGCCAAGCCTCGTTTGTAACATGCTTAGCATAAGGGCTGGTGGGCCGGGAGATCTCCACCCACCGTTCTTGGCTTGAGGGGCCTTTGCTTTCTGTCAAATATTTGGGCAATGACGGCATCCATGGCTAAGCACGAAGCTATTCGGTTCATCTCGGCTACTCCAGTGCCTGTGTCCAGAAGCACACAGGAAGTATTGCCATGGATACGGAGCTCCATGGCCATGCTGGCTGAGCCAGGACTCTGTCTGCTTGGTGCTGGGTGTTGTGCGGGCACTGTGCGGGCGCTGTGTGGGTGCTGTGTGGGCACTGTGCGGGCGCTGTGTAGATGCTGTGTGGGTGCTGTGTGGGTGCTGTGTGGGTGCTGTGTAGATGCTGTGTGGGTGCTGTGTGGGTGCTGTGTGGGTGCTGTGTAGATGCTGTGTGGGTGCTGTGTGGGTGCTGTGTGGGTGCTGTGTAGATGCTCTGTGGGTGCTGTGCGGGTGCTGTGTAGATGCTGTGCGGGCGCTGTGCTGGCGCTGTGCGGGCGCTGTGCGGGTGTGCGGGCGCTGTGCGGGTGCTGTGTAGGTGCTGTGTGGGTGCTGTGTGGGTGCTGTGTGGGTGCTGTGTAGATGCTATGTGGGTGCTGTGCGGGTGCTGTGTAGATGCTGTGTGGGTGCTGTGTGGGTGCTGTGTGGGTGCTGTGTAGATGCTCTGTGGGTGCTGTGTGGGTGCTGTGTAGATGCTGTGCGGGCGCTGTGCTGGCGCTGTGCGGGCGCTGTGCGGGTGTGCGGGCGCTGTGCGGGTGCTGTGTAGGTGCTGTGTGGGTGCTGTGTGGGTGCTGTGTGGGTGCTGTATAGATGCTGTGTGGGTGCTGTGTAGATGCTGTGTGGGTGCTGTGTGGGCGCTGTGTGGGCGCTGTGTGGGCTCTGTGTGGGCTCTGTGTGGGCGCTGTGTAGATGGTGTGCGGGTTGTCTGGCAGGGTTGTCTGACAAACCAGACAGGAGCTGGTGTGGAGACCCTACATGGAGAATGCTTCCAGGAGCCCCCTCTCAGCAGCTTTAAAGGAGGTCCTCACACAAGTCCTAGGACAGGAGGGACTAAGTAATGTCAGAACCAACAGGGCCGAGTGGGCGATGTCAGCAAATATGAGCTGCCACTCAGCAGAAACCCCTGTACTCTCAAAGCAACGGGATCCAGAGGTGTCGGATCTTCATTATAGCTGGAATCAGGCGACCCAGACTGGACCCCTGCTCTCCTCTCTGACAGCCATCAGGAGTCAGAACAGCCGTGTCCTCAACCACACTGCTTCCATGATTCTGACACTTACCATCCTCAAATGTTTAAGCGAAGAAGCCTAAACACGAGAGCCTGGTGACTTTTAGGGTGGTGAGGAAGAGCAGCCATAACAGCACAGGAGTCAAGCCGTTCTTGGCTCTCCTGTCGGCCACGCCCAGTAATCTTTATCTGGTTATTCCACCCCTCCTGGTCCTGCCTACCATTCAAAGCCGCTGCCTGGATCGGCGATGTCCCTCTGGTGCTTTTAATAATAAGACAGTTGACTGCTCGCTTGCATGAAAATTTTAGGTAAAGTTTCTGTATTGGTGGTGCGTAATATATGCTTATTACTTTTTTCTCATAATCATTAGTCTTGATAGGATTCTACTAGCTGGGTATAAATGCGCCTGCTTTTATAAGTGCAGAGATAGACAGGCCTGCCCGTGATCAGGATGAAGCCAACCCGGCTTCCCGAGGCAAGCGCTGACCCAGCGGTGATCCACCTAGTCCTCCTCAGAGGCCGCAGAGCCCTGAGGCTCCGGGGAACTCGGTCTTTGGACATTTTGTGGTCACACAGAGTCCTTTCCAATCCTAGTTGCAAAACCTGATCACACCCCATAGAACTCGAGAAACCCTGGTGCCAGGGCCACACTGTGGCATAAGCCAGAGCCTCTCAGTAGGAGATTTTACTGGGCCCAAAGGCTCCAGAAGCAGGCCTCTCTGAGCCTTCCGTCTCTACCCCCATCTTTTGGACGAGGTGATGTTTCCAACCTTTTTGAAGACAAGTCCATCTCCCTGTGCGTTTTCAGGCCCATGATGGTTCTAGAACAAAATAAAACAGGGAGTGGACGTGGTTCACAGGAAGATGGGTGTGGGCATGAGTCCTGCTTCCATCTGTGAGCAAGGGAGTCAGCGAGGCCCCAAGGAACCGGGGACTCTTTTTTTTCAGCTCTTTGTGTTATTTGCACATCGGAGAAGGCATCGCTCACCTGGCTGGGAAGACTGCTCAGTTAGAAATGCCATCCGAGCCGGAGAAGCTGCGCTGGGATCCACAGCGCCCACCTAAAGCCCCGTGCGCTGGAGCTCACACCAGCCTCCGTCCTGGAAGGCCGGACAGGTTGCTCCCTGGAGCTGGCTCACCCACCAGCACAGCCCAGCCGGTGAGCTCCAGGACCTGTCCCAGAAAGAAATAAGGCGGAGAGAGTTAAAGGAGGCAGCCGGGCACACAGGAACGCGCACACAGCGCACGCCCCGCCCCTCACAGCGCACGCACAGGTGAGCACTGGCATTCCTTGTCCTGCCTTTGGTCAGCATCCTACGGTTTAATCAGAGCCGCTTCAGCCCAGTCGAGAATTTACCCCTCCCTCCGAAAACAGAGCTTCCCTTCTTTTTCTTCTCGCTCCCTTTCTCTTCTCCTTCCGGTCTGCCTCCTATTGTCTCCTCCCCCCTTCTCCCGTCTTGACCCTTCACCTCCTTTCTTCTGCTCTCTCTTCAGTTAAGGAATGCGTTTGACTTTGAAATGAGAACATCTATTCATTAGCTCTTTACAGAATTTGCCCCTCTGCTAATGTTTTTCTCTTAATCACAAAGCAGGCTCCCATTTTTCATCAAAGGCCTTGGTGTCACGACGTTGGTGGGTGGCCTTGTCTCCCTCCATAACCTCAGGAGACTGCTGTGACTCTCCAGCCCATCGCCCTCTCTGGCTCGGAACTGAAACCACTGAGGTAGGCGGGGCTGGAGGCCTGCTTTTTATTTTCTGTTCTTAAGTGCAGGGCAGCCAAAACAGGAACCTAATTATCCAGAGTCGGTTAAAAGCGGCTGCCCTATCGCATCTTGCTGGGCTCAGCACTGTTTCCCGGGAACTGCTGGAGAGCCCATCCGCCACCAAATCCATTTGGCTCTACTTAGGAACTAAGTACAGGAAGGCAGTTATTGTACAAGATTAGTTTCCTGTAGGCCATAAATTGGCAGTAGCAGAAAAATACAGGATGAATGTATTACCCTGCAAGGTCAGCTCTGAGGGAAGCAAGGCCGGGAGCCTGGCCTTGTTCCCTTTCACTGAACCTCCTCCCTCCCCAGCCTCGGCTGAAAAAGACCCTTTAACTGCTTAATTACTTCTTAATAGTTTTAAGCAAATTCAAAAGGCGTCGTGTTGCTAAGTGCCTGGAGGTAGAGGCGGCCCCCTCACTATTTCAGGAATGCCTGCTGAAGCCGGCTGAAACCTGACCGGAGGGCTCCACAATCCCGGGCTTTGTGAGGGCTCTTGCCTCCTTTGGCGCTGATTGGAGGGGGTTTTGCTTTGAAGCTTGAATTTTACATTTGGGGATAAAGGAGCAGATTCTAAGGGAGGGGGGGGGAAAGAAAGAAATTCAACCAGTCAAAATAAAATTGTTTCCCACCCTAGGCTGGGGAAGGGGGACGGCCAGAGCAGACGCTTGCTTTAGAGAGAATGGGGTTTAAAAACAAAGTGAAGGCTCCTTTGATTACCGGCCTCTGGGAGGCCCTGCGGCCGTGCGAGGAGACTGGTTTGACACTGGAGGAGGTCACCTGAGCCTCTCTGCCAAGCTGAAAACTTAACCTCTCTTCTTCTATGCTTTTGATTTTTTTTTTCCAAATGGCTTCAAGTTGTCAGGGAAATCCAAGGCCCTGCTGGAAACAGCCGGAGTGTTTGGATCAGGTGGCTCTCTGGCCTGAAGAGGCTCTAAGTCTGTGTGAGTCACACCCTTGAGGCCAGTACCCTCTACCCCATCCAATCCCACGCGGGCACACTCCCATGTGGATCAGGGAGAGATGGGTGACTGACGCTTCTCAGGAGAGTTCCGGTCCCCCTTCCTGCTCTACACCGATGCCCAATCCCCCCATGTGTGAGCAAGTGACCTCACACTCCTGCCACCCTGGAATCCCCTCTGACAACTGCATCTTTTCTATCATAACAGTGTGTGCCCCCAACACTGCACCAAAATCAAGCTTTCCTGCCTTGAGTGGCTTCTGCTCAAGAGTGTGATCACCACAGAAAGGCAACTGGAGGGGCTTTGGGGGGCAGGCTCTCCTGATATCTTAGTAGACTGCAGCTACAATGGAACAAATAGCTCCTGTCAATCAAGCATGGGTCCCACAAAGCCCACTGCAGAAAGGACATGGAGCTATTAACTACAGACTCTGTGCTGGCCCTCCAGCCTAGCTGCCTAGGGAGCCTCAAAGACTGTCTGGTACAGAGAGAGCAGACTGAGGGAGGAAGCCCTTAAAAGTGACCTCCCCTCCCTGTGCATAGGCATGCCCCCAGCCTGCTGCTCCTGGAGGCCTGAGGGTTGCTGCTGCTTCCTCAGCAGGACCTCTTGTCCAGACTGAGCAGCCCTGAGAACGCAGACCCAGACTCCTCCTCAGAGACGGTCTGCCTGTGCTCCACGGCACCCACTGCAGAGCATAGGGAGAGGGTGCCCCCAGAACGGGCATACCAAGCTCATTACTCCTGCTCAGTGGAACACCACACCGCCAACTGAAGGACTTAACAACGGCGACTGCATGGATCCTCCAATGGCATCGGATTTTCGGGGAAGAAAGTATAGTAGTGCGCTGCTGATGGGGCGGCTCAGCAAGGGAGACGGACGCATATTCATCGGTGGAAGCCCTGCCGGACCTCAGCAGAGGGAACCACCGCCACGGCCAGCACCAGCCTGGACGGTTGAACCGAGAGCGTCTGAGCTCAGGTGTTTTTACTCTTTCAGAACTCCTCAGGTGTTCTACTGACAGCACGTGCAGATCATTAGCAATTAAGCAACCCCTTCAATCTGGGCCTTCAACTGCCACTGAGACTACACCTTCACCAATGACTGCTCCTGGCTTCTCACAGTGCCAAGCCTTGGCTGCTCTCTATTCCCTTTCATGCCTTCAAACCCAGCACTACCCAGGTAACTCTTACAGTACCAAGTTCAGCTGCCAACAAGAGATACAAACTTGGCCAGATTTGGAAGACAGCTGACCCTGAGGAAACACTGTCCAGATTTTAAAATAGAGTCAGGGTTGTAGGAAAAACAACTAGTCCCTGTCTGCAGGAAAGGTTTTCATCGTGGGGTGGAGTTCTCATCACCATAGCAGATGTGTCTGGTCAAGACCACCTCTTATAGACAGGCTTGCAGTAAGAGAGAAAGAAAAAAAGAAAGGAAGGAAGAAAAGAAAGAAAGAAAGAAAGAAAGAAAGAAAGAAAGAAAGAAAGAAAGAAAGAAAGAAAGAAAGAAGGAAAGAAAGAAAGAAAGAAAGAAAAGAAAGAGAGAAAGAAAGAAAGAAAAGAAAGAGAGAAAGAAAGAAAGAAAGAAAGAAAGAAAGAAAGAAAGAAAGAAAGAAAGAAAGAAAGAAAGAAAGAAAGAAAGAAAAAGAAAGAAAGAAAGAAAGGAAAAGAAAGGGAAAGAAAGAAATGATAGTTCAGTTTAACTAAGTGGCTTTTGGACTCTAAGCTGTGGCTTCCACAGCAGGGGGTCCTGGGCCAATGGGAAGAATATCTGGCAAAGTCTGTTTGGCATTCCTTCTCACCACCACTATGGGGAAACACACAGTCTTCTTCATAGACCTCAAACACAAGACCTACTTGGGCTTCACACACAAAAAAAGCCATCACAAACTCAGTTTATACAACAGAACACTCTGGTTTCCATTCCCCATGCCCTGGCTGCCGCCAGCAGGAGGGAGAATCAGCTCCATGATCAGGAAAAGCAGTAAGAACCTTGCTTTTTCCTGCTCCCAACTGAAGTCTTTATCTCTAAAGGCCTCCATTCTGCGGCTCTCACTTCAGACCTTTTGTCCTCACTTATTTATTAATTGCACATCCTTTTCTCTTCATAGAGGCTTATTTCCTTTCTCTCTCTCCCCTCTTCCTTCAGGAGCCTTCAACTAATACCTAAATCTCTGTCTTCTGGTCGCTTCTCTGAGTGTACTTTACCTGACTTCGCAAGGTCTGGAGTTTCTTTCTCTTCTTCCTCGTCTCCGTGTTGGATGAGCTGGCATGATGTCCTGCCCCAGGTTGATGTGCCGTTTGTGTGGTCTACTGCTGCTGATGGGGCGGCTCAGCAAGGGAGACGGACGCATATTCATCGGTGGAAGCCCTGCCAGACCTCAGCAGAGGGAACCACCGCCATGGCAAGCGCCAACCTGGACGGTTGAACCCTGAGCTTCTGAGCTCAGGTGTTTTTTACCCTTTCAGAACACCTCAGGTATTCTATTGGTAGCACGTGCAGATCATAGCAATTAAACGTCCGCCACAGAGATCAACACCTGCAAACAATACAGAACGCCCTAGACCTAGGATAGCCCCTCACCCAACAGTGCATAAAACAATTTCAAACATAACTAAAAATAAACTTCCCCAACAGACAGGCGCTACTGCAGCTTCAGCAACAGCCTCTGTTCCTCTGGCCATGGCTGGAGCTTCATTGCCAGGCCAGACTCAGCCACTTGTAACCTTTCCACAGCCCATTATCCCTAAATAAATCCAGAATTCAGGGGGAAGTTCACATCCCGCATGGTGCCATGAGGAGCCTCTGCCAGCCAAACAAGGCCAGGCAGCATTTGGAAGCCTCTCAGTTTGCTCTAAGGAGATAGCACAACCCACCCGCCCAAAAGCCATTCCTACCACAGAGGGGACTTCTGTCACAGGCTGCTCTGTGTTGTCTTCACCAGCCCTGCACACCTGAGCTCCACACACAGCACGTGACTGTTGATGAATAGACAGTTCAATGGCCAGTCTCCTGGATGTCTTGGCTCAGATTCCCCAGAGGCAAGATCAATGGTTTTTCCTGTAACAAGAAAGGCAGCAACTACGGGTCTGGAAGCAGAGAAGGCAGCACTCGGAGCCTGCAGATGTCCCACAGACTTCACAGGGAAACGTAGGGCTATTTCAGCACAGATTTGGTGCAGGGTCACCTCTGTCCGCGCTGTGCGCTGTGGCCCCCAGTGAGCACAAAGGCACATGCAGCTGGTAAGCAAGAAAGTCTGTGCTGAGGATCCCCCCTCTCCCCTGCATTCCGTACAGACCTCTGCACCTGACATCTGGTGGAGAGCAAGCTTGTATGCGTTCCCCTGCAGACTCACAAGAGGTACTCTGCAGCATGGGGCAGTACCCCCACCACCCAGGGACCTACTGGAACCCACAGTGACTTGGGTTTGGCTGTCTCTGCCCAACATGGACATCCTGTCCCCTACTTGGCTCACTGATGCTGTGCTTTCACTGGGCACACAGAAGGCCTTTGGCGGGGGAGGGATGCTGGCTCAGTGTTAGTCCTTGTCTTGGCCAAGAGGAACCCTTGTCCCCTCTGTGGGTTGTTAAAGGCATGGAACCACCAGCTACTCAGCTCAGCATGTCAGACCTAAACTGGGGGAGGACATAGAGATTTTCTGACAACAAATGTCTGAGACAAAAGACTGAGCCTTCTCACACCTGGTCCCCAACCCCACAGCTGCACAGTCAACCCATCACTGGGAAACCTTATGGACTGCCTGAGAGCCCGAATAGATGCCCCACAGCTCCCAGCAGAGAGCTCAGAATATTCTGTTTCCCATTCTAAAGACATACCTGACAAAGCAGCCCTGTGGCAGACACCCAGCCCAGAGGGCTGGCCAAGCCACACTCAGCCAACAGAATGAAGCCCCGGCAGGGTAATAGCATACCCAGGAACCTCAACAAATACACAAAGGAACCCATGACCGACATTAGATGTTCTTAGGTCAAGGCTGGGATAAGCAAAGATGGCATCTTGTGTTGGATAGTTCTTTTCTTTAATGCTGACTTTTAAAGTGAAGGTACAAAACTGTTTTTTATTTATACCACAGAGCATTATACAGTCACAAAAGCACAGCACTGGTGTTAGCACAGATCGCCCGTAAGGGGCTGAACCCACATCCGTTGGATCCATGGATGTGAGGTATTCTGATGGTTCACAGGGGCTAGAGTAGATGGGATCTGGGGTGACTGTTCATGAATGCAGGGTTGGATTGTGGCGTCTGCTACATAGCTCTGTGAACAGTCTGAAAATGATCACACCCAGTGCCCTGGTGTCACGTGATTGGATTTCACACAAACGAAACTGGTTCATGGTGGGGGGCATTACAGCAAGGACACCCCGGCTTTCTCACTGTGCCGCCCACAGAACCTCTGTCAAGCACCACCACTAAGCTGTGATCTCTTCTGGGGCAAAGGCCCCTGGGAGTTGGACAGATGCCCAGTGTTACACGCAAATGTTCTGGGGGACCAGTTCACTCCATTCCTGGCTCTCTCACATCATCCCCTTTGAGGGCTTATCCCGATGAAACAGCTCGTTCCAGTGGAGCTGAGAGACTTCCAGAAGGCACTGCCAACTTGGTCAACATCTCAGCGGTTTGAATCCTGTTGGCCTGGAAACAGTGCAAGTTTATCTATGTTGTAACAAAACCCCGACTCAATGAAATGTGTTTCCACTCAGTTCCTCTCAGGGGCTTTGGCAATGGCTGTCTGTAGAGGTGGGAGCATCGTCAGCGGGAGCTGGCTCTGTGGACAAGCTGGCTTCGTGTTCCCGGGTGCACACGTCTGTCCGAGTCCTGATGACGGCAGAGCCCCGGGCTCAGGTCCCAAATGTCCACCTCCGTAAACGATGAGGAGAAACCCTCATCTCCTTGTTGCTTAGAAACCTAGGACAGACCTAGAGGGAAATGGCTGGATGGCCCAGTAAGCACAGACCCTGAGACATGAAGAAAGCCGGAAGAAACGAGGATCGAGGAAAACGGAACCTTGGTTCTCCCCCACGCTCAGACAGTTCCCCGGCTGTTCACTGACAAACAAGAGACAAAACAAAACCACTTTCCAGGGCAGCAGTCCCTTCCAGGAACCCCCAGTGCTCTGATTCTCCCATTCTTATTTGCAAAAGCCTTGCACATTGGGTCCTTTCTGGCCTGTGCCCTCACAGAAGAGGACTTTGGATCCCTTGGAACTGGAGCGGCAGGCAGCTGTGAACCACCTGATGTGGGTTCTGGGAATTAAACCCAGGTTCTCTGTAAGAGCAGCAAGTATTCTCAACCCCCGAGACAACCCTCCAGACCCATCTTCTATAGTTTTTTTTAAATGACACAATTTTAGAAATGGAAGACATTATAATTTCCAGGAGTTGAAGGTGGAGGAAGGAGGGAGGGAGAGGGGAGGGCGTGGCCTTGCTTAGTGCTATCAGAGGACCGCGTGGACCTGTGGGGCCGCAGCAGAAGCGAGCACAGCCTGCGGCCGCCTGGTTTGCATCGGCACGTACACCGCGTACTATACACGTACTGTAGTTTTCCAAACTCTTTCCCTCGGGAGAAGCTTGGCACAGTGTCTGCTCATACCATTCCTACAGCCGCATATGAGTCTAACTGTGTGATGGCCTTATGTATTTTTAAACCTACTTGTTTTTAAAACAAGCACGCCATGTTTACAACTACAGCACTGTGCTGGCGCACAGTACACGTTACAAATGTTGTGTCGTGATGCATCAATTAGTCACACGCAAGACACAGAGCGAAGTGAAAAGGGTCCACCAAAGAGACTGGAGAGAGTCAAGAGCAAGACAGCGCCCGTATGTTTACGGGGCTAGGTGAAGAGAGCCCGCCAGACACGCTTATTAAATCGGTATCGGGGACTCTGAGCCTTGGGTGAGAATTAAGATGAATTCAAAGCTATCTGCTGTGGGCTTATAAATCTCCCCTTGGTGGTAAATACTTTGTCACATTAGTCAATTAATTTCACCGTTATCTCTAGCAGTGTTATAATCTAGGGCTAAGAAAACAGTTAAATTACACTCAAAACTCACACGAACGTCATTTATAAATTACATTTCAAATATATGCTTTTCCGCTGTGCCCCTGAGTGTTCACAACATAAAATCTGAACTCTCCTGACCTCTCTCCTGACTGATTGGCACCCAAGGCTCACCCACATGACAGCCCATGTGTGCTGAGCCCGGCTGACGTCAGTAGACATTCCAAAGCCGACATGGAAGAGTCCACGAGGCCTCAACCCCACACAGAGGACCACAGGCAACTGAAGAAAGCTGGGAGCATGAGAGGTGGCCTTACCCAGGGAAGAGCACACCGATTGGCTGTCTAGAGCCGAACTAGCCCCAAAAACACACATACAAGGAACATTATGTAGACCTAACGGATTCCATTTGGAACACACACATGCGCATCATATATGCATGCAATAACTTACTGGGGGGAAGGCCATGAATGTGATGGAGAGCAGGGAGGGGCATAGGAGAGGGTTGGAGGGAGAAAGGGTAAGGGTAAATGTATTCAAATTACAGTCTCAGAAATAAAAATAATAGAAAGAAAGACTAGAGAAGCAGCCTTAATTCAGAGAGGACATCAATGATAATATCATGGGATAGTATTAGGGGAGGGGTCTCTTGGAACTCACATGACATCAGGACATCCTCCATCAAACTTGACTCACCCATGTCAGAATTATTTCATTGAGTCACAGACATCCAGGGCTGCCAGCTGATCAGTCTGATGTTCCACACCCAAGAACAAGCCAGGTGACATAGCTGACAAGACTCACAGCCTTGGGCTCCTTGCAGAACATCACCTGGTGTGTAGCATGGACCGTTCTAAAGGACGATGTGCCCCAGCCCCTCCCACTGCAGAGACTAAGGCCTAAGGGTCTTGAGGGCTACAGCTGTCCAAGGCACACTGTGACACTCGGAAGTAGCCACTTCCTGTGGAATCCTTATGAATGCACAGCGGGAAAAATGGAGGCAGAACAGTACAGAACCGTGCCAATCAATCCTGGGTCTGGGGCTTGCATCAAGAACAATCAAAACAGCAGGAGAACACTTCTGCGGGTGAGGCCCACAGCAGTAAGCAGGCTTAGAGAAGGCTGTCACTTTGTGGACTGGGACTGGCCCCCAGAAGGGGAAGGAGAAGCCCACACACGCAGACTCCAGTGGCATCAATGCCCAGCTCTCTGGACACGTCACCTGCAATGACAATCCCACACGCGGTGGTCACACCTCTCCAGGCAAAGTCTCTACACCTGAGATGCAGTGTGTAAAGAGGGGGTACCCTGTCCAGGGCAAGTCCACCACGTTCAGCAGGGCCAGAGGTCACAGCCGCAGACAGATTCCCACAGGACTGGTGGCCGCACACCTGGCCTGAGTGTATATAACGGTGCAGTGAAGTTCTGCCTCACAAAAGGAAGACTCGTTGGTTTAAGGTTTGTGGAGTCAGGCGAGCACGGGGATAATCGGAGCCTGGCTGCGGGGTGCTCCACCCAGTGCTCTTCCAGTTCTGAGGTTTGTGTTGCATGTCAGCATTTCCCAATCTTTTGATGATCTCCGAGTTACAATCCCAAGGTCCAAGACAACCCACCTGCACTCCAGGACATCCTGTGATTGCTTCGAATGCTGAACCCCCACAGGGCATATGGCACCCCAAGATCAAACAAGGGATTAGACAAACTGACGTCAGATCTCATCCTACATGACTGAAAGAAGGTTGGATAGGCAACCAATGCATCTTAGGGGACACATGAGAAACTGCCTTCAGATGCTTCTGCTACATTAAGTATCACGTAATCAAATGTGCCCGGCTGTGTGCAGCTCTGAGAACAGAAGGCCTGCGTAGTATCCAAGCAGCCTGCCCAGTCACCTCCTGTGCGAAACCCACCCAGAAGCAGAAAGCAAGCAACTTGGCTCAAGGTCAAGTCTACGCTTGTAATCTGAGCATTCAGGGTGGGTGTGTTTTCAACACTGGCAGGTCAACTAGGGAAAAGGTGATGTTTACCCCAGGCTTCAAGAATTCTCTGCATCCCAGCAGCTGACCCAGCAGAAGCCTCATGTTGGAGACGCAGAGGACTCGGGCTCCGGCTCCTCTGGGTCTGGGCTAAAGGAAAAGTTAGGCAGCAATGCAGGGGAGTGGGGGCACTGAAAACCCACCACCCACTGCGCCTGGCTTAGCAGACCAGAAAACAGGCAAATGAGGAGGAAAGGGACAGGTGAGTGGAGGCTGAGGTCAGAGAAGCCCAAATACGGTGGGCTGGCCTAGACGTGGGCTCAGTGTGCTAAGCAGAAGTCCACTCTGAATGACCTTGGTAGGGGTCAGAGGGGGAGAGAAGAAGCGCTTCTGTGAGATTCCACAGCCTGAAGCTGCTGAACTTGTGTCCCCAAATCTGCCTTTTGCTGAGTTGTTTCAACCAGATTTCCATGGGTCTCTCTCCTCATGGCAACTGTTTTGCAGGCACATGCAGTTTCGAGCCCAAATCTACGAGGAGAGAGACAGGAACAAATCTGGACTTTTGCATTCAAGTACCAAGCCATGGCTGATGTCCGTGATGGTCCGAGGGCTCTGGCGGACCGGACACCCCAAATGCACGCAGCATGGCAAGTCACTTGATGCAGCCCGATCTGTGTATGTCAAGGGTTCATAGTCTGCTCACAGGAGCACACAGCTTCTTGTGGGCACATTGCCTGGGAAAGACACCTCTGCTAAGCTTAAAGTCGTCCAGAAGGGTCACTGTGGTTGAGTGGGACTCTTGGTTATCTAGGGAATCAGAAAAATAAAACATGATAAAGCCTCCCTTTGCAAAACTGGCCTGTTTTCTCTTCGTGTTGAAGATACTCAGTCATTTTTGCAAGCTTCATCCCAGGAGCACGGCTAGCTGCCCAAGAGGCGTCTCAGCAGCTGCTTGGGAAGGGCTGGGACTTGCTCTTACTATTTCTTATCTGCCCAAGTGTTTCCTGGCAGATAAGCTGCAGAATGAGCCAAAGATTTAAGAAAAAGGTAACCCACTGGGGAGTGTTTTTACGCTGAGAAAGATCTTTCCATGTCTTTAAACTTGAAAGTGTCCCCATGAAGGGTCATAGCCTCAAGGGTAAAATCCTTGGTCTAGCCTGGAAAACGTATCTTGATGTTCGGAGAAGCATCCCCCTGAGGTGCCTCGCATTTCCTGTATCCTGCCTTGGAATACACTAGAGACGTGTGCTTTTAAATACGTGTCTCCTGTCTATAAGAATGAAGCCGCCTTGTGTTTTTCCTTACTCTGGTTTCAGTGTCTATTTTTGTCTTACCGTGTGTACATTTTGTAAGACGCCCTGTGTTCTTTTCTGGAAGAGGCATAAATAAGTTACTTGAATACAGCACAAATCAAGACACACACGAGGCCTCCTGAGACCAAGTCCAGGAGCGTGGAGCGCTAGTGTTTCTGTGTGGTCCTTTGTTCAGTCACTTATTTGCGAGGTAAATAATTAATCCAAGTGAGCCGGCCGAAGCACGCCGCAGCACTTCAGGTGGGCTCCCCCACACCAGCCGAGTGATTGGGCACACTCCAGGAAGCTGATATCATCAAAGGGAAACTGAGGCTGGTGCTAGGTAGAGATGCAAGGTGACTGCTGAGAAACAGTGGTGCCAAAAAGAGAGAAGAGTAGGCTGTCCCTGCTTAGAGACAGCCCGCACATGCGCACATGTGTGACATTAAATAGGGAACAGAAAGGAATGCAGGGAATGTGTAGGCCCTCTGAGTACAGGAGGGAGGGGGATTCCAGGGAAAAGCAGGTTCCATGCTGTGGGCAGACCTTGTGTTCTTGTTCTCTCTCTCTCTCTCTCTCTCTCTCTCTCTCTCTCACATCTGTCCACTGGGCCTCTGTAACTGTGATGTTTAAATGGCCTTCACCTCTTTCATAAGACAAGTACAGAGTCACAGCCCTCTGGGCTGGGTGTCTTTGTCTCCCAGGAATCCTGACGCTGCTCCAGGACCTCGGACCAACCATTCTCTACAGTCCCCTTAGCCGGGCTCTGACCCCCATCAGCTAGAACACTCTGTAATCCTGATGAAGCCCCACAGCCTTGCTTGGCATATCTCTCTGCCTTTCTGAACACTGGTGGAGGGACCCCTTCTGGGACCCAACTCTCTCTGAAATCCACAGCCAGGCATCCAGGCCTCACCAGCCCAAGCATACAAGGCAGCTGCCTGAGCCTAGGCTGTGCTTTCTCCACACAAGGCCTGGAGATACACAGCCTTGCATGGTCTGAAGGATGGGTGGGTTCATGATCATCTCAAAGTGAAACCCAAAGTCCACAGTAGCTGTTTCCAAAGAAGCCTTAGACCATGTCATTCATCAGCACTTCAAGTAACATTTCCCATGATGCCTTGAGCCTCCCTTCTACCACTGAAACAGCAACATGATGACTCCCAGTATCCTCCTCCCAAGTCTCGGCCTTCATTTGTCTTTTGCAGTCGGAGTGAGGGTTAGGTGCTAATGAACATGGGTGGGTCAGAGGGGGTGACTTTACACTCTGTACACGCTTTACACTTTACACGCTTCATTCAGTGGCTATTACCAGAGTCACGTGTTCACAGAAGGCTAAAGAAACAAGGTCAGAAAGCATAAAGGGTGGAAATCTGCCTCAGAGGCCCTGACTCCCTACAGTGAGTCTCTTTCACAACCATGCCTTCCCACAAACCCTGTCAGGGCAGAGAACGTGTCAACAGTCACATGTGGATCTCACCAGTCACAGAACAGACGTGAGGCTGGGGCTGGGAGGGCCTGATCTGCTCCCACCCAGGGCTCCGCTTCTGGCGTAGGCACACAGAGCCTCTCCTGTGCTTCTCCACGGGAGGCGAAACTGCCAGGTAACAGCCTGTTCAGTTGTTTAGCCTCACTGTGTCACCGGTAAGAATGATCATTTAAAATGTTCGAGAAGGAAGAAGCAGAAGGTGCCTCAGCAGGAAGGGGTACTTGCCTACCAGCCTGATGCCCAGAGTTTGAACCCCAGAAACCATGATGAAAGGGAGAACTGACTCCTCCTTTCCTAAATGTATCTACGCGTCTGCATGGGTAGCACTGGCAAGCAATGTCTGCACCCCTCCCTTCTCCCCCAAAGGCAAGCAACCCGATGCTTCACATTACAGAATCTATTTCACGTTAATTGACACTATCATAAGAGAACACCATTAGAAACTCTGGTGTGCAGGGTTCGGCAGCGATGTCAAGACATCTCTTCTACCTTGCTAAGATTCCACAGAGGTGTCACGTGACATGACCCATGCCATTAGCTGATGAGGTGGCCCTTTGGTCCCTGGGAGCACCCTGCAGCCTCATACACAGGCCTAAATGCTCCCTCTACCTGCTGGCAGGTAGCCTGCGCCGGAACTTGGGTACCAGGAGTGATGGACACTGACCCAGAAACCAAGGCCTCCCTATCCTCTCACTCTTGTTAGCATTGCCCCAGAGCCACCCTACTAAGGAGACGGCATCAGACAGACCACGGCGGGATAGTGCAGGCGCACTCTAGCTTGTGTAAAGTTGACAGAAAACTGGCCGGCATGCATGGGTTGCCTCACCTTCCTCAGGGATCGCTGCAGTCCGGTGTCGGCATGCCCCATGCGCATGCTAAACGCCCCTCAGAAAGGGAGTCTGCTGAAGGGACGGCCTGGGGCCTGAGGACGACTATCTTTTCTTTTCACACTAATGACATTGTTATTGCCTGTTCCTCGATGGTATTGGGATTTCCGTGGATCCCTTGGAGGGCAACCAAGATGTGAAACCTTTCTGGATTGTTTAGCTCCTGGCTTTCTCACATTGTCCCAAATGCACATAACTTTAAACATAATGACCCTACTCTTTTCAAAGAGGCTTCCGTCCCCACTGGTAGTTGTTTATTACTAAGCATGCCACCCTCGGGTACGTAGATGTTCACGTGCACACCGAGAACCCAGGAAACACTGTGTGCTCTAACACATGCCCCGTTGTTTGTCATTCTTGCCTAACTTGGCCGGCGAGGTCTGTCTTCTTAAGTGCAGGTCATGCCCCATTGACCTGATTTGGTGACCTTCAGGTCAGGGTCCCCAGATAATACTTGCCCCGTGGGGAGGGCACAGAGTGTACAGTCACACTCAGACACCCTACCACCCATCTCAAAGTCAAGCTTGATGTTACGACCTACCACCCCAGAGGACAGCTCAACAGCAGAGCCTTGAAGCCTGAGGACTCCAGAAGGCAGTCACACAAACTGTGACTTTCTGATCTGTTTCCTGTGTTTTTCTGAAGTACAAAAATCTTGGGTCCTCCCGTCAAGACAGAGAATGAAAACGCAGGGACGTTCACCACTGCGGCCTCCTCATCCCCTCCGAGTCAGGGCTGGCAACCTACAACCTCGTCTATCCACCCGTGGGAGCTTCTCTCCCCCACAGAGCGCTCCTCCTGCGTGGTGCCCAGGACAGAACAGAGCAGTGTGGCTGAGGGCTGATATTAACTGCCTTCTACATAAAACATGGCTACCCTGTCTGACCCACCTCTACACTATTTTCAGAGTATAGCAGCACACCCTCACGACTGCAGAATAGACGTGACGCGCACGCTTTCCCGCATAAACTCAGACAGCCAGAGCGTGTGTCCTTCCTCTGTCCATCGCGCTTCGCCAAGAGGCAAGCGGAGGCCATTCTTAGAAGTGCTCTGTGTCTTATCTGTTTTCGAGGACTCTCCTACATCAGTTTGTTGCCGTATCAGAGGAGGAAACCGTCAGAGCCCCGTAATTCTGGTCATGTTTTATCACAACAGATTCAGTTCTCTGGATGATTGTGAGAAGGCTGGGGATACAGCCAGCAGGTAAAGGCACTGCCACAAAGCCTAAAGACCTGAGTTCAAATACTGGGACCTACAGGACGGAAGAAGAGAATGGATCATGCAAGTTGTCCTCTGTCTCTGTGGGTATTCCAATGCAAACACACAGATAGATAGATAGATAATTTAAATTTTCTTAAGGATATTTGTGGTTTGCGTACTACTGATGCTGCAGTTAAATATATTTCAAGATGCTTTGACCTGATTGCCATGGGGAAAAGTTCACAGTCTGTCCCAGTCGCAGGGACAGGAAATGTCAGTGCCTGGCCTTGAAGCTTTTGTCTGTGATCAAAAATCAAAACAGGGCAGGGCAGTCCAACGCAGAGGTTCAGGGTTCACCTAACATGCCTAAGTCCCTGGGATTGAATTCCAGTATAATGAAAACAGAAAGCAGGTAAAATAAAATAAAAATAAATAATAAATAAATAAAATTTTAAAAACGAACCTTAAACCTTAAAGCCACAGGTCATAATACTTTGTGAGACTGGTTACATCACACATGGGTGTTTGCCCTGGAGAAACGGAACCGGGTCTCCAGAGGAGAGCCCACTCTGGAACGTGTGTGGCAACTCTCCTCATAATCGCCCCACGCTTGAACAACCAAAGTGTCTCTCCACAGGCGACTGAATGAACACGCTAGGGGCCTCATGGCCATTGAATACAACTCAACCGTGAAAGGGAGTGAACTCATAGCCCTGGCTTGGATGCATCCTGAGGGCCCCACAGCGAGTAAGATGAGTTAAGCCCGTATTGAAAGCCCCAGACCTTACAGTCACGACGTAGAGAAGACAAACTCACAGTGCGGCTCCCTAGATAAAGGGTGCCAAGAACACGAGTGTGCAGGAGGGGTGTCTTTACAGCATGACCTGAGGGGTGGGGTGATAGAATTGTTTGGAATCCTGGTGGTGAGAGAGCACACCCACCTGTGCAAGTATCCCGACCGAGGAGCGGAGGAGCGTGCCAAAAGAAAAGTCTGCCTTCCGGTGCGGCTGACTGGCGCATGCGCCTGAGAACAAACACCCGAAGAGCCCAGAAGGCAGGCTGTGAAGGGCTGTAGAGCACTTCCAAATAACCCTGAGTGGATGAGGAAACCAGAGGCTTGTAATCAGGCGAGAAACGTGATTAGACTTGGGGTTTAGCAGGATCACCATTGCAGCAGGACAATGGATTAGGAGGAGTGACTTTGGAGGAAAGGGCATCAGTATTCTGTCCCAGGGGATTGGCTATGTGGAAAGGTCACGAATTCAGCTTTGCGCATTCGGAGCGAGAGGAAAGCGGCTGGGATGATGCCTGTGGTGGTTGGACACCTGGTGCTCCACAAAGACCTCTGAGTTAGCAATAAGCATTTGCTAGTCGATATTTGATGAATTGCACATAGGGCCAGTGAGCCGGGAATCACTTTGGGTTTGAACTGAGGACAAGAAGAATATCTAAAAAGAAAAGAGATGCAGAGCCAGGGGACAGGGCAAGGCAGGTGGCTGCCTTGTTCCCAGAGCTTGTGGAGAGCAAGAAGAAGCATGCAGGGTCCACAGCCATCACGAAAACCTGGGAGTGTTTTCAGCTAGTCGTATCTGAAGAGCTACTGAGCTTACAAGGATGCCAAGGATGTGTCCACCTATGTCATCCAGGCCAGACTCTCACTTCTAGGCTGAGGAGCCAGGCTGGGAGACCACCCAGAACACCGTTAAATCATAGCTGGTGACGGAGCCCACAAGCTCCGTTGTCCACCCCGTATCAAAACGTCCTGTCTTCTGTACTCTGATCTGCCCACTGCCTCATTTACATCTGCCTGCTGGAGAAAGATCACTCAATCCACAGGAGTCAGAAAAGACTGGATTCCATTTGCTTTTCTGCTCATTAACCGCGGCTTTCAGCCTACCTGCTCCGTAGGTTTCTCTCCATGTCCAGCAGAACTCAAGCGCTGCCTTGAACTAGCTCTGAGCCCCTGAGTTGGGTTCCCAGACGGACTTCTTGCCCTAGCCTTAACCTTCTCATTTTCTTTCTCCAAATATGGGCCATTTGCCGGGTTATGGGGAGATACACAGAGTTTCCTACAATCAGGGCAATTCACTCAGGCTTCCCAGCAGCCTGAGAGCTAGAGCATTCAGCTTCCTTTTATTAACCCCATGCACATTTTAAAAGCCTTTATTAGCCCGATTACACGCCTGTTGTTGTCTTTTTTTCCAGAAAAAAAAATTTGAATGTCGTGTGTCTCAGTCCTAAGTTCACATCTTCTTTACTGACTAAATTTCAAGAATGAGAAACTGGGTACTACAAGCAGGTCAGCCTTGCTCCTGATCCAAAGATACACTAAGGACTCCGAGAGAAATGTAGTAAAAAGGGTAACTGGTCTAGAACTGAAACTTGAAACATTAAGTGGAGAATGAAGTCTATTTTGGGGTAAGGCAAGGTACATACCACACGCAATGAAGCTAGCACAGAAGCGACACAGGAAAGATGAAGACTCATGGGGTGACAGCCCGTGAGCCCATCTCGGTAGAAGAAGCAAGAACGTTCATTTCTGGAGGGGAGAACAGTAGGGTTGGTGTTGTGGGAACCCACACCCTAGAGCCTGTGGGTCGTAAAGTTCCAGGTGGTACTGATGGGCTGCAGCCACAGGCAAGGACCTGGACAGCCTTCCGGCCAGGAAGCAGAGTGTTTCTTTAAAAACACTGGGACTATACGAGGCTCCAGGAACACAGCTTTTGGGATGGAGACTTGGCTGCTTTGACTCTGGAGAGCCTCCCTGTGGGAGCATGACAAGCTGGGTCTCAGGCAGGATGGTGCCAGGTAAGGGTAAAAAGAAGAGAAGGGAAAATAAACGTTAGGCGGGAATGCAGAGAATCAAGCAAAGGTGTGGGAGAGACGGGCACCACAGAAGCGGGTGTCTCCAGGAACTGATGCCGCTGCCAACGTCAGACGTGCAACACAGCAGCCCAGGCCTCCGTGAGCTCGAGGCATCTGCGCATCTGGAAGTCTAGTAGCGCACCTCCCGTTAGTCACGAGACGTCTCCACACAGCTGAACTCTGGAACCCCGAAGGATGAAGAGTCGTAAAGCTTGGAGCTTTGTGCACAGCCTCAAACTTTAAGTCCCAGAGCTTCACACACACGAAAGGGACACAATGATGGATGAGCTGCTTCTGTACAAATCAGGATTAGGGAAGGAAGCAACGCCACTCTCGGGAAGGGACTGAACCCTCTGCGATTTATCCTCTGAGGCTGAGGCCACTCCCAACAGCCCCCTTTCCCTGGGTCCTACAGTATTTTAAGAGACTCGGGGTCACTCACTTTTCCCAACAGATGTGTCAGTTTTTGTTCTTCAAGACCATCTGTCTAGTCCTGCCAGGCCTTGACAGGAGCACACCACTTTTCCCAAGCATAGCTGAAAGGGTTTAAGAAATATGAAACATAGGAATGCAGTCACATATAGGGGGAAATGCCTTCCCAAGTACGGCCATTAACAGTACTCTTCAGTCTCCTCCCCACCCACAGGGAAATGACCATTAAGCTTATCAGCAGGATTCGTCCTTCCCCAGCATACCAGGAGCCACCCTGTCCCAAGGGGCTAGTCCAAGGGCACAGGTTGACCACGCCCCCCTGGATCCCGCGCGCGAAACTCCCGACCAATTAGTCTAACATAGAGAGCTCGGAGCCAATCAGCTGCACGAGCCCCCATCCCCAGACCCCTTTGCCCTAACCTGATAAAAGGGCTGGCGGGGAAGGGATGGGGTCCGCCATGCTCATCTCCTGCGTGGGATAGGCGGGGACCCGGACGCGCGCCGGTAATCAATAAATGCCTCATGTATGTTACAGCGGTCCGTGTCTCGCGGTTCCTTAGAAACCCGCCCGGCTTGCCCTAACATAGCTACTGGCCCCAGATAGTGAGTGATTCTGCCCCAGTCTCTCTCATTTTCTCTTAGGAATCTCAGAGGAGCTCTCTGTGTGCTTGGTTCAGTTGTCCATACCCCAGAGGAGTCATTTTCCTGCCCCCTGTCTCGCTGGATCCTGATCATAGCACATAGTTAGATCATTTCAAGTTCTTATATTGAACATGAAAAAAAAAATCATGACGGTTTGACTATTTTGTGTGTATGTGGTTTAGGATTCAAGTCAATCAAAACAGCAAGTGAGAGAGTAACACACAGAGCTCACTGTGATCTAAAATCCACTGTTATCCATCAAACAAAATGTTAGGTCCCCTGCCCCAACAGTGAGAGTCCAGAAACAGGGCTTCTGAGCACAGGGCCCCATGCTACTTAGGTTTCATGTTTTATTTTTAAGATAAATACATAAACTAAAGCATAATGATGGGGGGCCTGCAGGGTAGAAGCCTGGAGTATGTCTTCCTTTGATGATGTCCAGATACTGCTTACTATATATACTATATGCTATTACTATACTATATACTTATCCTGAAGAATGTACATTTTTCACTGGGGTTTGCAGGCCTGGTGTAAGTAGAGTAGCTGGAGAGGAAGGAGGCTCAGACACAGAAGCAGAGGCGTGGTCCATGCTGCGTGCTCCAAGTGCCTCTCACAAACCCACACGGTCCTGCCCCTCTGCACTCTGCGCTTCCTTCTTAGGTAGCTGTCAGTCCTTACTTGGAGTCCACAGCCCGGACACTTCCAGTAATGGTACTGGATTGTTTTGCATTCTACCCAGTGAAGCTCTATCTTGGCAAAGCAAATTGTTATCAGGTGCCATCATAAGAAGTACATATCACAAAGAAACCAGTGTGGATAGAAGAAGTCAACAGAGGTGTCCAACCAACTGCAGGTGCGGTAGTCACTTTTCTTTACTCTGACAAGATGCCTGACATAAACAACACAAAAGGAGGAACGATTTTGGGCTGGGGAAGCGGTTCAGCAACTGAAGTGTGTGTGCCACAAGGATGAAGACAGAATCCAGTTTCCCAGAACAGGACAGATGGGTGCGGTGGCCCGCGGTAAGCCCAGCTAGGAAGGCTGAGGCGGGGAATACCCAGAGCAAGCTAGTTCCCAAGACTAACTATGTCTCTGCAAGCTCTGGCTTTGATTGAGAGACCCTTCCTCAATGAAAAGGGCAGCAGACACCCAACTTCAACCTCCAGCTTCTGGAAGTTGGTGCACAATGTGAGCACAACCACACTCACGTGGGCACACACATGCACACACACATACACCGAGACATGAAATTTGGAAGGGAAGGAAGGGTTTGCTGGACTTACTTTCCCGTGGTTTTACACTGTGGGCTCTGCCACTCCTGGCCTGAGTGTGGGCAGGATAAAGCTACCCGTAGTGGTCGGCAAACACAGAGAGAGGGCCTGGACACGAGAGAAATACCACTTCCTCCAAGAGAAACCCACCTCCCAGTAATGCCACCAAGCTATGAGGCCACTAACAAGGCCACAGCTCTGAAGATCCAGTCACCTCCTCCCCAAAATCCAGGGGCTGGCGGCTGAACCTGGGGAACATTTCAGACTCAAACCATACACAAAGCTTGGGAGGGCAGCGCACAAGCAGCCCTTCGGTGAGCAGCAGCAGCTCGGGGTAAAAACAATACTGCTTTCCTTTCGAATGGATTCTGCAGAAGGCAGCTGAGCCGATGGCATGGTGACTGTGGGCTTTGCAGCTAACGGCCTCCCTGAAGCGTGGGGAGGAAGCTCTCTTGGCCTGGGCTGCTGGGAACCTTTACTGAGGCAACGAGGCCGCCCTGAACCAAGGAAGCCAGGAAGTCTCCGTAATGCAGTTATCAGCTCCTGGGAAAACCCTCCCTGGCTTGGCAGCGGGCCCAGGCAGGCGTGGGGAGGTGGCCCAGGCCTTCCTGCTGCCTCGCCCGCCCACTGCCGCCAAGCAGCACTAGTCTCCATTCAAGGAAGAGGCCGCACAGGAAACAGATGTGTACAAGGCAGAGGAAACCGGCACCAGCCCTGCGCAAAGCAGCCCGGCCCTCCATTCATAAAAACAGAACCACGGGCCATCCCAGACAGCGGAGCACGCCAAGCCCATAGTGGCAGCAAGGAGCAAGTGAAAGGGCCGGCCCGGGAGGAAACAAACAATAATCAAACACCCAATTTGAGCCAGAGAGATAGCTGAGGAAATTGCACCCATAAAGAAAAGTGGCTGGAGCCGGGAGGGGGAGGAGAAGGAAGAGGGCAGCTCCTGGGACGGGCTGCTGAGGAGAGCACCTCCTCCAGAAGAAGTGAAAGCCTGCATTTTAATGCAAAACAAACCAGACAAAGGAATAGGGGGAGCAGGAGTCTTGCAAGGTGTATCAAGAGAGCCAGCTACACAACAGTTCATAAAACACGGAGGACAGGAGGTTAGAGAGAATCAGAGATGACCAGACCAAGCGGCCACGCCTGTGTGGTCCCTGGCAGCGTTCACAGCCGGGGCTGGAAGTCCTGAGCCCAGGGCAGCCCAGGAAGAGCAGAAGGCCGGGATCTGGAGCAGATGCAGCCACTTTCTCTTCTTCCTCCACGCCTCTCTTTTTGAAGGCAAGGTTTCTCTGTGCAGTCCTGGGTGTCCTGCAAATGTAGACCAGGCTGGCCCAGCTTGGGCCACAAATAGCAGGGAGTTCAGGACATAGGTTGACTCCTCACCCTGTTGTAAGGAGAGTGAGACAGGCTTTTGTGTGCTGACATGGGGGTGGGGGGCGCTCCACTAACAAAAGCATCAAAACAAGGGAGTAACTTCATCCAGCTGAAGCCAGCTGTGTGTGTAGATGGGAGCCAAGACAGAAATAGACAGTGAGCCTCAAGGGGAGGGGAGATGTTCGGCAGGCTCTTTTGGTTTTAAATAAGGAATATAGATTATGTTTAAAAAAGAGAAATGGGGGTGACATTACCTCCGTGAGAAAGGCAGAAAGGAGGCCCATACAGGTCAGTAGGCGTCTGCGGTCCGGTGGCCAGGGCTCAGCCGCGTCTCCAGCATGCCCTGGCTCTCTTAGAACTGTATTCTGGTGTCGCCCACAGCGTTTGCATCTTCAAGTGCTTTGCTCTTTCTTACTTTTCGTTTCCTATTTCTCTTTGTTTGTTTGTTTATTTGGTTGGTTGTTTGGTTTGGTTTGGTTTTTGAGACACCATTTCTCTGTGTAGCCCTGACTGTCCTGGAACGGGGTTCTGTAGACCAGGCTGGGCTTGAACTTAGAGATCGGCCTGCCTCTGCTTCCTGAGTTCCGGGATTAAGGATGAGCGCCACCACGAAGGACTTTCTCTCCTGTTTCTAATATCTTCTTAGTAAGTAATGTCTCCTAGAAATGCGTTCACCCCCATTAGATATCAAGCATGCTAAACAGCAACCCTGATGTCATCTTACCTTTCAGACCTCTGGACATATCTTTGTCTCAACAAAAACCTATGCTATTTTTAAAATCCCATTCAAAGTCCTTTACTTGTAGACGTTTCCTGAATCGTCCCAGTAGCGCGCTGGAAGACGGAAAGGCTGAGGAGCTTTCCCTGAGCCCTGTGGCCCAGGGCCCCAGTCCTGCCCCTGCCCCTGTCCCTGCCTCCCACCCCACCCCTGCCCCTGTCCTTCTCTGGCCCACACCTGTCCCCTGCCAGCCACTAACGCCGAGCAAATGCACATTTTCCTGTCTGTGTTCATCTCTAAGATCCAAGTGTTGAGCAACCGCAGTTTTTCAAGGTTGATTCACTCACTTCATTTCAACTGCAGTCTTTGTCTGACTCTCTCTTTTTCCCTCTGTTTTTCTCTCTCTCTTTCTCTCTCTCAATTGCCGTGTGTCTGTCTGTCTCTATGTGTGTGTGTCTGTTACTCTGTCTCTCTTGTGTGTGTGTGTGTGTGTGTGTGCGTGCGTGTGGCATCTGTATGTTTGTGCACGTGTGTGTACCTCCACCACCCCCTGCTCACGTGTGTGGAGGGTAAAGACCATTGCCGAGTGTCTTCTCTTTCTCTTCTTTTCAGACAGGTCTCTTGCTCAGCCTGGAATGCTCTAGAGCTACACTGAGGTCAGTGGCCCCCAGGACCCTGCTGCCTCTGCCTCACCAGCTCTGGGGTTTCAGGCATGCAACTTTATCCCAGCTTTTATTTGGGTACTTGGATTTGAACTCAGGTCCTACGGCTTACACAGACACACTTACCCGCTGAGCCGTCTCTCAGCCCCTTTGATTCCTTTGTCTTAGGCTGTTGCCCCTCAGGTCCGTCTTCTCAATGGATGGAGTTTACTTTCAACCTCTCTTTGAGACTCACAAAGGTCCCCGCACCCAGCCGGTTACATCACCTTGTCCTCCAACAGTCCCTTTGAGCATGGGGAGTGTTTTCCCTTTCCAGGGGTTTGCTGCATTCTCTAGTTAAGGCTTTGGGCCTTGTCAGGAAGCATGGCCTCGGGTTATCACGTACTATTCTTGCGACAATGTAACTAGACAAGGCATTTGGAGAGAGCGGGGCTTTCCCTTCGGTTGATTGGTTGGCTTTGTTTTTAGCAAGTTCTGAGTAAACAAAACACGGTAATCACACCATCGGTTCTCTTTAAAACACATCTGCTTAATATACACCAAACAACAGACAGGCCAGCGAGACGGCTCAGTGGGCGAACGTGCTCGAGGCTAAGCCCGGCAACCTGCGTTCCACCCAGAATTCAGGTGGTCAAAGGAGAAAACTGACGTCTACACGTGTCCTGAGACCTCCACCCGAGTGCTGCTGCATGCTCGTGCCCTTACGTATTTGTAAAACTTTAAATAAAAACTAAAAAGAATACGGATGTTATTAAAGTGGTCTCCTATTCAAAATGTACTTTGCCAAATTCTTACTCTCTGCCTGGTAGTTTTCTGTGAGATATTCTGAAGCTTTGCTCTTAAATATTGCCTGCTTATTAGTATGTCATGCTGAACTATCCATTTTAAATTCAGTGTAGAGCAATCCCATCTCATTCTTATTTTTTCCTTTCATTCTACTTTAACTGATATTGACATTGATTTGTCTTTTCTATTTCTCTTCTGGCTCCTTGTCAGCTCCCTTCTACATTTTCAATGTCATTTGCTTTTCTACGCATATGTGTTTGTGTATCAAAGTTGATATGAGAATCTTTGCATTTTGTTAAGGAAATTTAATCCCATTATATTTATTGTATGCTGCAGTGAACAATTCTCCTTATTCTGTTTTGTATTTTTTTAACTTCAGATCATCATTCATTGTTAGTAATACAAGTATTACCCCCTTAAGAAACAATGAGCCTAAGCATCTTCTTCTGGTTTAAAAGTTTAGGTACTAACACCTGTTCCAGGAATCTCGTTCGTCTTCTGTTGCGTGCATGGTGCTGTAGCAGCGACTGAAATGGAGTTGGTGAAAAGACTGTCATTGTTGTGGGCTGAATGTGACGGTCATGTGACCTTGTCAGTAGTCCCATGAGTTGGAGATTATACAATGCTGGTGGGTAGACTCATTGAGAGGTGACTGGATACAATGGTTTTATTGGGAAGTATGGCAAGTAAGAGATAGGCCCTAGCTAGCAGACACGGGGTACAGATGGTTTGTCTGGAAAGAGAAGCCTTTGCCCTAATTCGCTTCCTCCTTTGCCTGGTATGAGAGGACCAGCTTCGCTCTACCGCAGGCTCCCCATCATGGTGTCCAGCCCGACCTCAGGCCACAGCATAATGGAGTCACTGACGGGGGTCGGGGGCTCTCACAGCTTTGCTTGTCTGGCCGTACTGAACTTTTACAGCAGTTGATACCATGAGTTGATACCGTGAGCTACTGAGACCACGGAACTCGAACATCTCCCCTGCCCTCTACTTTGTGGTGGGTCAAATGCAGACCTGAATGTGGTGGCCATGGCTAACAATGACTGCAAGCATGTCATGTCTCTGGCAGACTACAGCCTCTTGTGACCTTCCACCCCAGGAGTCACAGCCCCACTATACCTACTCACCGTGATGCCCCGCACTGAGTCACTGGCTGGTGAACGGCTGCTTCCACTGACTCTGCCCATCGTCTCCCCCAGGAATCACAACCAACACCCCTGCTCTTTGGTCCATGGGTCCCCTGAAACTGTCCCTGGCTGACACTAAGTTCCAGGCCCAGACAATCTTTATCGCTGAGACGCCCTGGGTCGCTTTAGGCATTCTCCATTCCCCCATGACCTGTGGGAATCACAGTGTACTGTTGGGTGCCGTCTGTCTGTCTGTATGCCTGATGGGGGAACAGCCCTTGAGCAACCTTCACACTCACATGTGTTTGAAGTCCTTCAGAGAGCAGATCAGAGCCTCTCCTCCCCATCCTCCTCTTCCTCATCCACGTCCTCACTCTCCCACCATCCACACTGGTACAAGGAGCTACTCCGGGACTGACAGCATGCCTTTACCTCACTGCTTTGAGCTCGGGTTCCAGTTCAGTGGGTCCTCACTAGCTACCTGCTTTTTCAGTCAGTGTCGTCAGCATCTTGCTAACACAGACCCCCGTGATCAAATCTATCTTGCCTAGCTGTCTAAGGGAGAGACTGCCTACAAAGCCTAGCCTTCGGGCCTGGGTGCTTCTGTGCCTTCTGATGTCCTCTTCAGCATGCCGAGGAGCTCAGCAGCCCAGTGTGCTGTGTGCTGTGTGCTGTGTGCTGTGTGCTGTGTGCTGTGTGCTGGAGGGATTAGCTGTTTTTCTGCATCCCTGGGGGTCGCCCTTGTCCCAGCAGGTTCCAGGAACTGAAAAGCATGAAGTTACATCAGCACCATTTTTAACTTATTTGGCCTGTTCCCTAACAATGGAGGGAGAAACCCACAGCATGGTGGCCCAGTGACATCATCGAGAGAAAGACTCCCTGAGGAAGATAGCTCTGAAAGACTCCAGGGCTTTGCCTGGTCAGAGGAGGGGGGCAGTGGTTTAAGCAAGGGAAAAACACCTGCAAACAGCAGAGAGGGAGCAGGACAAGCCCAGGGGCAGCAAAGAGAATGCAAGAGATGGAATAGTGGGCAGAGCAGAGGAGAACAGCCAGCCCTGGGCAGCTGTGGGCAGGGTGGGACAAGGCCAGACCCTCGGAGAACGTACTTCCTCACTGCACTGAGATGGACTGGACAGAGAGGGTGGGTTGGGGGCCTACAGGGGCTCACTCATAACACTATTGTGTGTGTGTGTGTGTGTGTGTGTGTGTGAGAGAGAGAGAGAGAGAGAGAGAGAGAGAGAGAGATGTGGGGCACTCATGCCGTGGCACAGGTGTGCAGGTCAAAAGACAACTTGTGGACCCGGCTCCCTCCAGGGCTCACCCCGGAGCCCCCAGGTTTGAGCAACAAGGCCTTTCACCGCTGAGCTGTCAAGTAGGCTTTGCAATGCCCCTGTCCACTCGCCTTCCACAGACTACAGGACTCAGACAAAAGCCTCCAGTCCAAAGCCTGGGTCCCCCTTCCCCCCCACTCTGCCATGACCTTCTCCAGGCCTCACAGGGGAGTGAGGGGACTAGCCCAGACACACCCAGAGCCAGGACAAATGAGGAGAGGCCCTGACCACACCTCAGTGCTTCCCTTGGTCTTCCAGCTCACCATGACCTGCCGTTGGGAACACATGGTAGAAAATGGTTATTTGGGAAAACACAGCACTGGACAGAACCCCCGACCAGCCCTTCCTACTTGTCAGCCCCAGAGGATGACCCCGAGGTTAATGGGCCCAGGAGATCCAGTAGATGGACCAGCCCTCAGAGTTCATAACACCATGTGGAGAATTACAGATGGGAGAGCGCTGTAGACTAGTTTTTATCTTGTTTGCCCTTACACTACAACTGTGACTTAGCATCAGATCCTGGTATGATTCATAGCTACAGGTGTCATCCTGAACGCCACACAAAGTCCCATGGACTGGACCCAGCCTGGGCTAGGCCAGGACCTCAAGCCCTTTGAAGCATGCCAAGATGGGCCTGCCACTCCAGATAGGCTCACAGCCTGCTCTGCCTATCTCTCTCACATCTGGCCCAGGTTTTCTGGTTGGTTTTGGTTTGCTTGCTTACATGTTTTTGTTTGTTTGCTTTGAGGCAAATTTTCATGAAGCCCAGTCTAGTCTTGAACTTATGTAACCAAGGATATCCTTGAACTTCTGACCCTCCAGCCTCCATCCCCTTGGTGCTGAGATTAGAGTGGATCACAGTGTCCGGTTTTCTTAGTGCCAGGGCGGAACACAAGGGCTTGTGCACACTAGGCAAGGCTTCTGCTCATGTCGCCACCCCCAAAGCATTGTGGGACCAGGAAATAAACAGCCACTACCAACAATGTGGAAAGCCTGCCAGCAGGACAACTGATAACACAGAGGAGACGGTCCCCACTGGAAACTCGAGCTGGGCCTCCTGGTCTAGCCTGTGGTCCCCAGGGCCCCCTCCCCTGGGAAAGCACTTTGTTTTCTTCCAGCCTTTTGACATCATCTGATGCAACCTGATGCAAAGATACAAGCTCCGTGTCACAGGAGAGATGGGGGTGGGGGGCAACTGCTGTAGAAACCCTCCTAAGAACCTGGAGAGAAGCCAGCGGACTTCCTGGGATGTGTGTGGAAACAGCGTAGTTCTAAGAAAATCGGGCTGCAGCAATAACAGAAAATAGGGAATTTAGTATAAAAAACTCACTCATGTCAGAAGCTCCTGCAGGCTCCAGGAAGAGAGCTTGGCAGGTCATAAATGGAAACCACAGAGCGATGCTGGAGACTGTGCTTCCTTCCCACATAGAAGCCGTGGACAGCACATGAGCCTCTCCCTTGAGGCCAGGCTGTGAGTGTCAGCTGCTGAACCTAGTGCGGCAGGCCGGCAGAGGCAGGGAGGCAGGGAAAGTGAGCCCTGCCCTCCTGATTTGCTGCAGGTTTCCCCTCACTGGTACCCAGGGGCTATCCCATCCTGGGGTGATGGGAGTGATGTCAGATCACACACCCCACACATACACACACACACACCACACATATACACACACACACCACACATACACACACACACACCACACATAAACACACACACACACACACCACACATACACACCACACACACATAAACACACACAAACATACACACACAGACACACACACCACACATACACACCACACACACATAAACACACACAAACATACACACACAGACACACACACAGACACACATACACACACACACACACATACACACACACACACATGCACACATACACACACACAGACATACACACATAGACACACACACACAGACATACACACACAGACACACACACACACACACACACACACACACACACATACACACACACAC
>JAMJFZ010003960.1:1140000-1155000 GCA_026225945.1 Cricetomys ansorgei
CTGGAGTTTTTAATACCTACATTCCAAGGTGCACATGTGTTGTGTAATGTCACACGGTTCGAGAAAGAAACATTTGCTTTTGAACACATAAGTCAATGTTACTACAATCCCTATGACATTAGACTGGACTGGAAAGACTAACATAGCGTACAGGCACATATATGGTGATGTGTCGTATAGGCACCATCGACACAGATTGCGGCAGAATAAAACCACTGTGAGTGAAGCCTAGTACGCCGCTGACTCCGCCCCAAAGCACGTCCAAATACCTGAGCAAACAGGTAACAGATGCTTTGATAGTATTTTCAGCTCCAAGCATATGGTCCATCCTTGTGTTTCCCAGAGTGTGGTCCTTCTGCACGTGGAGTCTCAGAGCCCACGGTGGTGGCTCCCACGCTCATGCTATCAAGGTGGCAGGCAGCGCCAGTCTCCAAGACTCCGCTGTAGATGAAACCAAAGCCATCTGTAGCTAAGACACAGGCAGATAAGCAGATTCTAGGCTGGAATTACTGTGGTGGACTATGTTCCGGGGAGGAAACGGGGCTTGCAAATCCTGGGGATGTGCACAGAGGTGGGCTCTAGGGAGCTCTAACTGGGTGGGATGAAAAGGCCTGAAACTCAGAGCGTGACCAGGTTAAAAAGTAACATTCTCCCTCCCCCAGCTCCTTTCATGGAGGTATTTTCTATCTTGGAGGCCCTTTCTGAAATGCAATCCCCCTGGGAGTGATCTCACTTTAAATTATCAGCTAACGCATTGGGAGAGATTAGCAGGCCTGGGGCAGAGAAAGAGAGGGGACTGAGGAGGAGTATTTGAGGTGCAGGGTAGACAGGACAACCAGTCTATGCAGCTGCTGATTCCTCGGTGAACACACAAGTCTCACCCACTCCAGGGTGGCAACTCAGCCTCCTGCATCCTGTGAGCCAGGGCCCAACTGCCGGAGGTCTGCCCCATTCATCAGTTGGCAGCTCCCACGTCATCTGGGAAACAATTTCCGTCAGCTTGGAGAAACAAATAAGACAAGGACTCGCCTGTGTGTAGCTGAGAGGCCGCGGCTTTGTGCTCAGAACACGCCAGGCTGTCACAGAGCAGGGTTGGTGTCAGTGGAATCTGCATTTTAAAACCACAAACGCATCACTTTGTAAACACACAGGGCCGAGTGGACAGAAGGCAGCTCCCGATCTCCATGCGGGAGATCCCTCAGATTCTCGAACAGCGCGAGGAAGATGCTGAGCAGGGAAGTGGGGCTTCTGTTTCAGGCTTCTGTTCTCCGTCATTCTGCTACTCTGAGCAGAATACCCTACGCCCTCGTAGTCTGTCTACACTACCTCCAAAAGCCTGCGGATCTCTGGGTGTGGCTCCAGAATCCCTAGTGCCTGAGGCCCCCCGCTACACCGGGTTGAGTTCCCACACCGTCTCCTCCCTCTGATCATCTCCAGTTGAAAAGCCTGACGAAATCCCCATGCTGTGGGAGTGGCAGCTAAGCTGTGCGCCTTGAACTTGGATTTTATTGTGTGCTTACTTTTAATTATCCAATTTTAAAAACTATCTTCAGTCCACAGTTGTCTGGATCCATAGGCACCGAGCTTGCCGATGACAGCAGCCGCCGCGATTGCCGGGACCTTGGAGGCGGGATAGCTGAACGAGCTTGCGAAGTTTGACTGTACTGGGGGACCCGGAGGCCTTGAGGAAGGGTTTCTTTAGCATGCTCTCTGTTCACATCATTTCTCCATGACTCCCCTGTGAGGACGTGAATGCCTGTAGCCTAGAAAGAAGACTCATGAGGATTCTGCCAACTCCATTTTCCTGTACACTCTCATCTCCTTTCCCCACAAAACCTTACCATCATTACCTACAGGTAGCAGGACAGGCAAATCCCATTCCCACTGCGACGACACAATTCAAGGGCTGAGGTATCTGTATATTGCAGTGAATATTGGACTCACTTTAAAATGCCCATGTGCACAGAGAGACTTCTGTTCTTTAAGGACACACACTTGAGCTCAGGCTCCAGCTCTGCCCTGGGGACCCAGTGACAGGACAGCAGAGGCCCCTCCACACAGCAACACGCTGTGTTGGCAAGTGGCTTCTGCTGGAAACAGCCAAGTCCGCAGCCTTGGTGTGGCCATTCACCTGTGCGTGGCTTTGGACAAGTACATGTGTTCCCTCCACTAGAAGTCTGTCTCCTATAAAAACCGTGAATCAGCCACAGGATAGATAAATCTTTCTGTTCTTAAATCAGGTTGAGAAGGTCAGAAAGGAGATGTTGTAGGTAAAGGGACGCCACCTGAGCGATGGGTGGGTAATGATGGGTAACGTCTCCTGCAGCATTTAAAACCCTCCACCGGGGACTTCCAGTCCACGCAGCTCTCTCTGACTTGGCTTCCCCTGCCCACAGAGATATGGGGTAGCCTCAGTTTCTCACCTGAACTACTGAGAAAGTACAGTCGTGTAAGTGAAGGTATGCGTTGTAAACCCAGGCATGTTTGCAGACAAAATGAGGATGAGGAGGGTTCAAGTCCTTACTTGTCAAACTTCTAAATAGGAAATCCTGTGAGAGAAATTTATGATGCAGCTTCCAGATTCACGGTTGATTTGCCCTTTTCACCCACAGATATTCAGGAGCAGTGATCGTGATTAGAGAAATCCCCGACCCACGGAGATTTGCAGTGGAGGCCAGGCTAAGGCAAGAGTTCCACCACTGTGCTGCTCAGACCCCTTCTCTTTAGAGTCAGGGTCTCACTAAGTTGTCCAGGCTGGCCCTCAACTCACTCCCTAGCCCAGGCAGGCCTTAAACTCTTTTAAAAAGCATTTGTTATTTTATTTTATGTGTATGAATTTTTTTTTGCCTGCCTATATATGTGTGCACCACGTGTGTCCCTGGTGCCTCCAGAGGCCAGAAGAAGGTGTCAGATGTCCTGGGACTAGAGTTATGGAAGGCCCAGCCTGCATGTTGGTGCTGAGAATCAAACCTGAGTCCTCTGGAAGAGCAGCTGATGCTCTTAATCACTGAGCCATCTCTACAGCCCAGCCAGGTCTTAAACTTTTGACCTTTCTGCTGCAGCTTCCAGAGTCTCTGGGATTGCAAGTGTGAGGCAGCAGACCTGGCTAGGCTTTTTACTTTAGGCAACACTGGGGAAAGTTCTGTTTGTTCACTTAGAAGCACTGAACACCTACTGTGGCATTCCCAATAATTCAGTGCGGTAATCTGTGCATACATAAGGCCAGTCTCAGGAGAGGCAGTGCATATCAAATAAGAGACAGTAGCTCACTCCGAAAGACCCCAGGATGGGTCAGAAGGGGATTCCATCACCACAGGACAGATCTACCTCTCAAAGCCCTTCAGCAAAGGCTGCCAAATGGAAAGATGCTTAGGTACTACTGAGGCATAAGGACAGAAAGGAGTTGAAATGTCCCGTTCTCACAGAAACCCTCAGACCCACCCCGCCTACCAACCTGCCGCCACCACCCCTGACCCACAGGACAAGGAGCCAGGCCAGCGCCAAAGCCACACTCGGCTGTGCAATGGGAACAGAGATCTATTCATAAGAGGACCGCTCACAGCACCAGGCTGGCTTTGTTCGGATCTCACTCCTCCGCTGCCAGAAGTCACAGCAGCGTGCGTGCTTCCGATCTGAGGCCATGGCTGGTCTGGGAGATCGCCTTCTCCATTCAGCACGGCTTGGGCTTTTGGAGACTAGGAACGTAAGAGCCACACGCCTTACTACCAGGCCCCCTGAAGATCATACTGACACAACTTAGAGTTGTGGTGACGATGCTACTGACCTTTGAGACACAAGAACAATTCACAGTGGGGACATGCAGGCCTGGGATCCAGCCAGTTGGTATTTCGTGGAGCCAGCCAGGAGGAAAGCAACACACCATAACAGCAAAACTGGAAAGGTCTGGTGTCTCAATGCTGCCTCGCCCATCCTGGGCAGGGTAAGTCCCCAGCCCCAGCTCAACAGGTCCCATTAAAATGGGGGAGGGTAAACTAAAATGCCCTGTTCAAAGCATTTGCTTTTAAAGGCAGGCAGTACATGGGTTCTGTGCTACTTAGCGCTGGGTTTATTGTACTGTCGGAGTCACCTCAGGAGCCACCGCACACAATACAGACTGCATCCGGTCCACAACAGCTCAAGGATCAATAGAGGCCTAAGCTCAGAGTGTCTGAGCCTGATGGGGATCTTCCCCGTCTCGCTCCTTGCCTTCTGTCTTCCCTCTGTACACCTGCATGTGTACAAATCCCCCTCTTCATTGAATTAGAATCCAGGTGAGAGTCTGCGAAGACCCTGTCTCCCAAGGACAGCACTGGAGGTGCCTCAGTGCAGCACGTGAACTTGGAAGAGACACAGTTCAATCCCCAGCACAGTTTCTGTGAATAGTAACACTGTTGTAGTTGTACTTTCTGGAGCAGAAGACATTCACCCTGAGTCTTTGAAAGTGAGAAGTTTTGCTTTGTTGCCCCAAATGTAATGAACAATGAGAAGGACCATGTGAGTGCCCCAGTGAATGGGCCAACGCGTAAATCTCAAGGATTTCAACCCAACAACTCTTGCCAGGGATATTGACTTAAGCACCTGTAAAACAATTGTTTTGTGCACTGAGTAAGGGCTGCCTAAGCCTTGGCAGTCTGTATTATCTGAAGGTGTTGGCTCAATGTAAATCTGTGATTCAGATGTTTGCTTCCTCATGACCTGCACCTGCTCGCTGTTCTCTGGCAGAGTCATTGTGGAAGAGCGAAGCTGCTGTGGAGGAGTTCTTTTCCTTGTCTTGTGGAGGACAGACCCTCTCCCACAGTCTCAGGCAACAAGGAGAGAACACTCCCCTGAGGCTTCGAACTCCCCACCATAAAGGTTGACATAGTTTGGCTGCTAAAGGATTGTGGGATGAAAATAAGCTACAGGTTTCCTTCATTATGCAAATAGGCCTTTGGATGAGAGGGCAGAGTTTTTGTATCAATAAAACCACCTGAGATCAGACCATCTGGGGTTCCACTCTCCAGAATGGTGCTTGCCGGGATAAGTGGTTCCCTCTGCTGAGGTCTGGCAGGGTTTGCGTCTATGAAAGTGTCTCCTTTCTGCTGAGCTTACATAGTAGCTATTGGCTACAAACTGTGGTATAAATGACTAATAGACCTCAAACATCTAGAGAGAAGGGACAGAGGAGAGGGAGGGACCAGCAAGAATTGGTAACACTGTGACTGACACAAGAGGGAACCTACGCAAGGGCTCGTGGCCAGAGACCAGTGCAGCGGGGCAGGCCTGTGTCCCATCACCACCCCACCCCTACCTGCCACAGCAAATTACCTCACCTCTGCCACAAGGCCACAAAGCAGATGCTCAAGATGGAGGGCAGAGAGAATGTAAGACTTAACCACTCACGGCTCACACCAAAGCTAACCAAGTAGGAACCAGTCCACCACCTCCTCTCTTGGGGGCCTCCTGAGTAAGGCTAACTGAGGGACAGCCCCAGGGAACACACTCTGCCCATGGGTACCGGAGGGCAGGAGAAACCGAATCCTGAGAGGAAGTGGAGGCAGACTGGGTATCTGCTGATACTTTGAGATGTTGCTGCTCCATTTTGTTTGTTTTTACTACCAGAGAAAACCAGCTTCCCTTTGAAGACCGAACCTTTTCCCTAAGAAGTCATGATACCACGTAATACACAGCCACTGAAAAGCCAGGACTGAGTTATAGCTCCCAGGTAAGGCACAAGAATGTCCCTTGAAGTCAATGGACATGCAGCTCTGACCTCAGCCCGGCTCCTGGCTGACTATGCAGGGCCTTTGGGCCACTTCGGAGCCCTACCAGGAAGTCTATGTTCTCTCTTTAAAGGAATTCTTGGAATTCCTCTGGGCCACTGCAGGTCCAGGGAACAGATGAGGACTGGGCTGATTAATGGAAAAGGGCTCAGGGCCAGCAGAGTGGAGAAAGCTCGGTGGGCAGGACAGCCATAAACTTTGGATGGAGTGAAACAGGCTCTGTGTTGCTCTGAGAGGCCCGAGTTATACAAAGGGCAAAAATGCAAGTTTTTAAACACGGTTTTAGAAATTAGGCTTTAAAAATGTCCACACAAAGCAGTGGTTTTTCTTGTGGGATTTTTCACATACACTTTGTTCTTGTTGGTCAGCTCCCTGCTGCCCTTCCCTGCTGGTCCCTCCTCCTGCTAGTAACTTCTCCCCTACATCCAGGTCACACCTTACCTCGCCTGTGTAAAACCTCCTTTTCCCTTCCCACGCTCTCCTCTATAGCTTCACGACCTACACATACAAAGACACACACTACATGCACATCTAGGAAGCATTACTGTCTGAAGCAGGTCTGTGACGCTCCACTCCTGATGTGTTTTCACAGAATAAACATTGACCTCGGGTAAATAGCTGAATAAGACAGGTGTACAAATCAAACACTTACTAATAGTAAATCATTTTAAAAATTATTTTAAGACAAGTCTTTGGTACATATATAGTTTTTCCATTTATTAAAGATGAGAGGGCACATCAGCATAGTAATGAGGGGGAGATGCTTGGTTCTTTTTACACAAAGAATTAAAACTTGGCTGAATATTTAACAGGTCTCAATATATAACCCTGGCTGACCTGGACCTTGCTGTACAGACCAGACTGGCCTCAAACTCATAGAGATCCCGTGCCTGCCTCTGTCTTAGGAGTGCCGGATTGAAGGTGTCGCCACGTGTGTCATGTAAAGCATCTTGAAGGCTTCCCTGAGTTGATGGATATTTTGCTTTTATGATTGACAGTGCCATCATCTCATATAAGTGTGTAGTGCGGAAAGGGAGAGCTGCGTTGGGACCATTTAGCAGTTATTAGCAATTCTGTCCTAACCTCAAGCCAAAATTCACGGGACAATTTCTTCATGAAACTCACAAACAACACAACAACAACACAAACAGCAATTTTAAAAATCAAACAGTCTAATACAGTTCAATACAAAACTATACTAACCTGACGCTTACATGACACTGGAAAATAAAATTTTAAAAAATCTCTTTGTTTCCCAAAATGAAATCATTATGTTTCTCTAAGAACAGAGAACTGTTCACACAGTCAAGGCAGTAAAATTCATAGCATGGAGTAGATTTGAATCTGAATGGAGGCATTTCAGGAGCATTTTCGGGCACTGTGTGATGTGAAGGCACGTACCACACAGGGTACACGTGCAGTATGCTTAGAACCCAGGCTGGGTCTGCAAGGCCTGTGATCTCATGGGAAGACAAGCTGCTGCCTTGGCAACACTACTGTCTTTAGAGGTTCCTGTTCCAGGTGCTCATAGCTAGTTAGACAGTAACCTTGCCAGGGTTAGACTCGAGAAGTCCAGCAGTGGGGAAGGCTTCTTGGTTCTCCGTGAGCATCCGTAGCTCAGGGGAAGGCTAATGTCAGTACAGGGCTGCAGGAGTCTCTTTGAGGCCATCTCACAGATGGCCTGGTTCTTCTTCCTCTAGTTGGCTAAAGCATAGAGTTCTGCTATCTCTTTTAAAACCAAAGTGCAATCACTCGGGCCCGCTCCACACCTGCCCATCAGTCATTCACACACCATCCTCCAGTGGGAGGAGAGGAGACAGAAGAGCTCCCTGCCTCAGGGGGAGTTTCCAGTGCCATGGCGCGTCCAGAAATACAGATATCAAAGCAGAGCAGAGGCCAATACAGATAGCAAAGCAGAGCAGAGGCCGAAGAAGCATGCTTGCTTTTGCTATTTGATCTTCCAAACTTGAATCCTGGGCAGAACCCACTTCCTGTCCCCAGTGTCAATAAAAGAGAAGGAGCTGAGGTTGCTGTCCTGGACATCAGCAGTTACAAGACTGTCTGTGTGGATTTAAGAACCGTAGGAGAGGGGAGCAAGGGCAGGAGGCAGCAAGGAGGGGTCTCTCTGCGTGATTCTGAAGGAGGAGCAGGGTCCAGGCAATCCAAGAGAAGGGAGAACAAATGTATTTTGCCCCCAGCTTTTCCCCACCCGGTCCCTGGAACAATCTTGTTTTCTGACTCGTGCTTCTCAGCATCATTTGCTCCAAACATTTGTGCAAACGGGAAGCATTAAACGAAGCTCCTGGGTCAGTAATTAAAGACAATGATTTCAGTGGATAGAGAGTTTTGTTTTTATAATCTCCTCTTTGTCTGCGCGGAGCCAGCTCTTGGCTGCATCTGCCACCGCTGGCCTTTGCTCTGTTTACTCTGAAGAATGAGGCACTGTTCCGTTCGCTTCTCGTCTTCAGTCTCTAAAACTCTGTTCTCTTGGTTCGCCACACCAGGAAGGAAAAATAAAAGAACAAGGCTCTTTAAATATCACAGCAGTGACTACTTACCCATACGGATGGCCTCGATATTATCGATGACATACACTTAGGAGAATGTGCAAGAGCTTCCCAGCTGCCAGCCTCTATCTGGCAGGTGGACCTCAATTGAGAAAATGGCTTTTTATTTAACTGTCAATCATTTGGTGTACCTGGCTGCATTGCACCACAGTGTGTGTGTGTGTGTGTGTGTGTGTGTGTGTGTGTGTATTTCTAAAGGTCATTCACCTGTTTCAGGGTTCAAAGAGATTGTTATGTTCATGATAGGAGGCACTGTGGTGATGTATTAAGGCACAACTGAGGAAGGCGATGTAGAAACACTGAGATAAGCATAGGAGAACTTAGAAGTGTATGCACAAAATAGCAACGATGAAGAGAGGGAGGGAGGGAGGGAAGGAGGAAGGAGGGAGGGGAGAGGGGGAGAGGCAATACTGCTCTGTCGAAAAGCCAAGTGAGGACTGGTGTTGTATGGCATACTGGCAGAATGCCTGCCTCGAATGTGCAAGGCACTGAGACCCTACTCAAACCCCATTTTAAAGAGCACCCTCCCTCCTTCGGATTTACACAGGAGCCACACTGAGGAAGCTTCAGTCCTTATGCAAATGAGCCAGGCAGCTGCTGTCACTACCTGGTTGATTTTATCCACATCCTCCTCTGACAGCACGCTCCAGCTGCCTGCTCAGATCACTGACATGGAGGCCAGGCAAGCAGAGAGTCCTGTGGACGTCATCGCCTGTGTAGAACATAGGCTGTGACGGGCTCTAACTGAACTTCGAGGTTTAGCTGGCAGGCCGGATGGCTGAGTGTGATGCTGAGTGTTAGCTGTCTGCTTGGCAGAATCTAGAGTCATCTGTGGACAGGTCTCCGAGCGTGCCCGTGGAAGATGCCCTTTGTTGTACCCACGGCTCTGGGAAGACCCACGGTCACCACGGGCAGGACCGTTCCCTGGGCAGGGCATGCAGACTGTAGAACATGGAGAATGGGCGCGAAGAGGAAGGCAGCAGGGCTCAGCTCTCCTCTTCCTGAGTGTGGACACAGTGTGCCCAGCCGCTTCAAGCCCTCCTGCCTCGACTTCCTACCGTGGGAGACTGTGCAGTAAGCTGTGAGCTGAAAAAAGGCCCTCTCTCTCTCCATTTGCTTTCGTTTGTAAATCCTATCCCAGTAAGAGGAAAACAGGGACTGCTGGGAGCACTGCTTACCTACACCGTGGGCCTGGAGCGAGGGAGCTCACGGAATAGTCACAAAGGGCACCTCCCCGTTCCCATATCAGCTCACAAGATAGTGGCTCCACGGTGTGCTCTAGTCCAGAAAAAGCCAGTCTTGTGTGGAGGATGAGGAAGATAGCTGAAGGGATGCCAGGCTGAGGACCCGTAATGACAGAGGGGAGGAAGGTGCTGCTGGCCCTGTGATCAGCCTGCACGCAGACAAAGAGAGCGCTGCTGGCTGCCCTACTAACATATTTATATTTATGTGGGATTCTTATAATTATACAGCTATGGTTCATGCTGACGTTTATACTAGCACAACGCTGAAGTTTACGACTTACTTGTCTCAACTACCTGTGTGTGTAGAGGCTATAGTTAGGGAACCGGAAAGCCTTTAGAACGCTTTCAACTCTCACAGGACAAGATTCCCAAATGTGGGCCCTTCCCAGGTGTTGTCGTCCTCAAAGGTAAAAGTGAGGCAGAGTTCCCACTGCAGAGACTCAGGGGCTCCTCTTTGTGTCAGGGCAGGATACGAGGAGGTCAGACTCCTCAATGCCTGCCAGGCTCCGGCTGTCCCCAGCTGACTGCCCTGAAGGCTCTATCTGGACCCCAAGGCTGGAGCTGCTCTTTACCTCCAGGGCAGATGAGAGGGGTGCAGGGCAGCCTGCCAATCCAGCCTTTCCTGTTATTGACAAGCTCTGATAGAAGCAATTCTGTTCATAAACACTCATGGACACCAGGATTCAGACCAAACAGAGCCTCAGATAAAACCAGGGAAAAAAAATAACCCACACTAATTTGCCGAGCTCCAAATAGAGCCAGATTCAAAGTTTTTGCTGTTGGAACTACAAACAGAATGCTGGATTCAAAAACACACTAGGAAATTATTCCAAGGGGCTGCAGTGGCTTTCCGGCTCCTGCTTCTGAAATCACCAGTTTGTTACGAAAACAACTGTCTCAATCAGCTGGCTGTATTTTATTTAACCTCGGGTCTCTTGTCAAATGGAGATAAAATCAGGGTGATCAATCAGGGTATCACTCTGCCTTCCATTCCTGCAGCACCGTAGATCTGTGTCAAAGACGAGGGCATTGATTTTTCCACAGCAGAAAGCTTTTTTCTCAGCTCCAAGAATAGCTGAAGACTGCAAAACCAAGCAGATTCCACAGAGACGAGCCGGTATGGCCGATAAGAGAGTCAAGAAGAAAAATCACCCCTTTGCACACCCCAAATTCCTGACAGACTAGGTCACTGACGCTGTTGGATTAGACTAAGCCAAAATAGTTAATGGATGGAATCCTCTGGAACTCACCAGAAAGCTTGTGCTTCTCCATTTCTCAAAAGAACTCTGAACTCTGAACACAGGGAACTCTGGGCCATGTGACTGTGGGTCTCCCGGGCAACCCATCAGCTCCATGGAGTCCCTGGAGTCCTTTCTCTTTCGACCGGACGATCTAGGGAAGCTCCATGATTCTGTTTTTATTACATTTGGCTCTCGGTTTGTTGAAGTTTTTTTGTGTGCTATGGCACATGCATGTGCACGCGTGTGCACACACACGTGTGCGCGTGGGTGGGAGGCCTGACATGGATGTTGGGTGTCTTCCTCAATCACGATCTTATTTTTCAAGTTATTTTTATGACATTTATTTACCTACTTTGTGTGGGAGAGGGACACAGGTAGTCAGGGGGCTGATTCTCTGCTTTCACCACTTAGGTCCTAAGGCTTGAACTCAGGCATTATGCTCGGCAGCAAGTGCCTTACCCACTGAGTCAGCCCACCAGCTCACATACCTTATTTCTGAGACAGAGTCGCTCAGCAAACCTGGAGCTCGCTGATTTGATAAGACTAGCTGGGGGGTGTGCTCCAGGGATCCCCCTGTCTCTATTTGGCCCTGTGCTGGAACTACAGATGTGTGGTACTGTGCTCCGCTATTACACATGGAGAGCTCAGGCCACACTCACAGCGAGTGTTTTACGGATGGAGTCACATCCTCAGCTCTGTGGTTCTAAACTACAGTATGCTGGATGGCAATCTCATCCTGCCAACCCGAGTCTGAACACCCTCAAGTCATTTGGTTATGGTACAACGAGATCCGGGGCGGGAAGAAAAAAAAGAACCCACCTTATTACTGAAAGAAAGAAGCCAGGTGTGGTGCACACTCCTTTAATCCCAGCACTGGGGAGCCAGAGGCAGGCGGATCTCTATGAGTTCCAGGTCAGCCTGGTCAGTCCACAGAGCAAATTCCAGAACAGCCAAGGGCTACATAGTCCCTGTCTCAAGAGAGGAGGGTGGAAAAAGAGAGAAAGAAAGAAAGAAAGAAAGAAAGAAAGAAAGAAAGAAAGAAAGAAAGAAAGAAAGAAAAGAAAGGAAGGAAGGAGGGAGGGAGGAGGGAGGGAGGGAGGGAGGGAGGAGGGGGAAGGAAGGAAGGAAGGAAGGAAGGAAGGAAGGAAGGAAGGAGAGAGAGAAAGAAGGAAGGAAGGAAGGGAGGGAGGGAGGGAGGGAGGAGGAGGGAGGGAGGAAGGGGAAGGAAGGAAGGAGGAAGGAAGGAAGGAAGGGAGAGAGAGAAAGAAGGAAGGAAGGGAGGGAGGGAGTAAGGGAGAAAGGGAGGAAGGAAGGACAGACAATTTCTGACCCTGGAAAACAGCCATGTTTCTGCTGGTGATCTACCGTCTCTCTCAAGAAAACGGACAGGAATATTCTCGGCCCCCATCATCGCAGGTGGGTTTCACTCTAAGGAGTGTATGGGTCCCGCTTTGCACAACGCCTGTTAACAGGTACAATCCACGGGGCATCCTCTGTCCCACAGATTCTCTTAGTCCTCACCTAAGTATTCCTTTGGGCTCTGTCAGGTGAGACCCACCTATAAGCAAGGAAGAAAAGGGAAATAAGTCAGAACTGGGCTGCAGGACAAGCTGTGCTGCAGACACAGCTCAGACTTCGTCCTTCCTGGGAGCGCATCTAGCCCCGGCAGAATCTGCGGTAGAATCTGCTGGCACTGTTCACAGAACCAAACTTTGCCCCTCAGTGTTGAAGATCTATCTGGCCCCAAGCAGGAAGGAGATTCTGTGTTTGTTGTGGCTTTCATTCTCAAGTGTCTGGTTTGATTTAATTGCTCAAGTCAGAGCACTGGCTCCTTGGTTCACTGGGCTGACTCACTGGGTTGTGGGAACGAAGCAGGCTGCAAGCTGTTAATGAAGGGACATCACACAGGGCCAGCGAAACTGTGACGGTGCTAAGCTTTACCCTTAACATGTAAATCAAGTCTTGGGCATCTGTGCCAAGACAAGAAGAGGACTGGGCAAGGTTCCCCTCAGACCACAGTGTCTGTCTGAGGCTTAAAGCACAAGGTTTCAGTGTCCAGGCTAAGTCACCTGCTGGCCAAGGCAGCAGGACTCTCCAGGGCCCCCCTCCCAGACACAGAAAGCAGTGTGAGGCCCTGCTCCTGCAGCTCGGCTGACTGCCCTCTGCTCTCAAGGAAAATGAAAAAGCCCGTCTTCCCTACTCAACTTCCAGCCTGACCTAGTGCCAAAGATCAGAGGTGCACAGGGCAGAGCCCGGGGTGGGGTTGGGGGTAACCTGTGGCCTCCTCTGTGCTAACAGAAGCTGTGAACTGGCTGATGCCCCAGGCCCAGAGCACTAATTTGGAAAGCTCACCCATGGCAACAGCCAGGGAATGAGTCATCTCTAGCTGCCCAAAATCCCACCGCATGCTGGAGGGAAAGAGAATTTATATATAATCCCATTTAGTAAAAAATGTCAAGGATGCCTTCATATTCATAGTGGTTCTTGGTGGAGACATCAGACTAGGTCTGAGCAAACAACAAGAGTTGTATGTTGTGAGGTGTGGAGATGGGGGCAAGCTGATTCTCCCATCCCCAGGGTGCCCTTCCCAGCTCAACACATCCTGTATCCAACATGTCGTCCCAGAGGAAGCCTTTATCTTGCAAAGCTTTGGTTTCCTGCTCTGTAAAACTCAGCATGGACTTCACTGGCTTCTTGGAGCTTTCTGTAGAAAAATTAAAGAGTCTCATTAGCTTGGCATGGCGCACAGGTCCAGTGATGACGAGCACTCTCCAGGCTGCAGGGCTCTCCAGCTCCTGGCCAAGCAAGCAGCAAAAGAAGGCTGGGGTGGAGGGCTCCCTCACAGACACACTCACCCTAAGCCCCTGTGTGAGCTCCAGCTGGAGAGCTCTCTAATGGGGTTCTGAGGTTCAGGAGGGAAGGACTCTGGAGCTGCAACCATCAGTTGACAGAGAAAGAAGTTCTGTTTTGCTTGTTAAGTTTTATACGTCGTTAGACTGAATTGCGTAACGCCACGTCTGTGTGACTATGTGATGTTCTTTGAGCATGTGCCCCATGCTCTGCCACAATTCCCTCCCCACTCCCGTTTAACACCCCCCCCAGGCAGTTTCCTTTCTACTGTGTACTATCATGTGTACCATAAGATGACTGTCACCAGAGGAAGTGAGTTTTGCTCTCACGTCGTCCTGGAGACGGTGGGGGGGGGGGGGGGGGGGGGGGGGGGGGGGGGGGGGGGCAAGTGTGAAGCTTGGGCCGAGACCCTCAACCAGGGCAGGGCGGCTGACTCACAACCTGCCTTCTCAGCAGGGACGCGCACATCCTGGGCCCCACACCTCCAGTCACAAGGATGCAAGTATTTGATGGGAGCTGCTTTGATGGACAGTCCTTAAATGCGTGCTTCACTTTCCAACGCGGAGCCTCGGTGTCCACGGAAGTGCATGGAGACGGTTTGGCAGGCACAATGGAGTCAGCGAGAGATGCAGAGCTCAGCGAGATCTGATCTCACACTGATGTTTGCAGTTCCTTCTCCTGTAACTGGTGCTTTCGGGATAGACGGGACAACTCTGGCCACCAGGAGCTGGTCATGGGAACTCACAGCTACTCTTGGGGCCAGAATCAGTGGTCAGAGAAAATAGAACTGAGGGACAGATAGTTCTGGGTAGAAACCTCTGAAGAAGTATTTGCATACGTTTGCATACTTGTCAAATTGTTTGCTGTGTGAGGCCTTGGACGCTCCAGGCCAGTGCTGCACTGCTCCACACAGAAATCCCTTATGAAGTTGGATTCTCCAAGGAGTGTGTGACCCAGGGCAGTTTCCTGTCAGTTTTCTTAGGAACTCGTGAATGTCTCGAGGCAGGTGAGCTGATAGGAGTTGGGACTTCACTGGCAATTATGAGGGGTGGAAGAGGCAGAGCCTATTCTGGACTTCAGGATCTCAGGCATGCTGCCCCGAGGAGCCTGGAAACTCACACAGGAAGCAGCAGACATGCTTCCATGGTGCTCCTCTCCAGGACAGTGTAGAGCTGACCTGGAGAGAGGAAGAAAGCCTTGTCCCTCTGGGTCTCCCACCTGAACTTGGAGCCTCCAGGGCCTCGGACACTATTTGCATTCCATGTCCTCGGCCCAAGTCATTTCTGGACCTCAGCTCAATGGGTAAGATGAAGGCTCAGCCTAGAAGTGGGCAGAA
>JAMJFZ010003960.1:1160000-1262500 GCA_026225945.1 Cricetomys ansorgei
ATACACACATACACACATACACACACACACATACACATACACACGTACACACACATACACACATACACACACATACACACACACATATACACACATACATACACATACACACATACACATACATACACACACACACATATACACACACATATCCACACATAAACACATACACACACATACATATACACACACATACACATACACACATACACACATACATACACACATACACATACATACACACACACACACATATACACACACATACCCACACATAAACACATACACACACACATACATACACACACACATACACACACACATACACACATACATATACACACACATACACATACACACATACACATACACACACACATACACACACATACACACATACACATACATACACACATACACATACATACACACACACAGACACATACACACATACACATACACACATACATATACACACACACATACACACATACATACACATACACACACATACACACATACACACACACATATACACACATACATACACATACACACATACACATACATACACACACACACACATATACACACACATACCCACACATAAACATACACACACACATACATACACACACACATACACACACACTCCACACTCCCAGCCAAGCTGACTCCTGGCAGCAGTCAAGCTGTGAGGAATGTCCTATGGACAGAATGCAGAAGACCTCCCAGTCAGGCCCTGAAAGCCTGCTCTGGGCTCAGCATACCCCTCCCCATCATGGAGGCCCAAAGAACAACAGGATGTCCTGGGCAGCACCTCCCCCAGCAAGTGAGCAGCAGCCCAGCTGCTTGGATGCAGTCTGAGGACTGAGCAGGATTAGGTTATCACAGGGAAAAAAACCTGAATTCTCAAAGGGATTGGCTCTATGGAAGAGCAAATCCCCACCTAGAGAACAGCTAAGGGCTGGGAGGAAGACAGATCGTCTGATGGTGGTCCAGGATCCTGTACTGCATAGGGGGGGCATGGGACTCCCCAACCCCACAACTACTACTGCGATACTAGCAAAGTATTCACGAGTGCCTACTGTGTGCACAAACAGAAGTGAGCAAGGCTTACCCAAACACTTAGGTCAAATTCTGATAGGAAAGAGACAATAAAGCTAGCCAGGCAAACATCCAGGGCTTTAGCAAGGGACAGATGTTCAGCAGAGAGAAAACAGGAAAGGAGTCTACGGAACACAGAGGCGGTGGCTGGAGTTTCCATTGTAAATGAGTTACGAGGTTTTCTTAAGAAAGAATCGTGTTACCTGCAATTGTCCTAGGAGGTGACTTGGGAGGTGATTCCATTAAGGACCCGGGAATGTGGGGCCTGAAGGAACTGTCCCTGGGGTGAGGGAGTTGGCCCAGGAGAGACTGGGGTCTCCAGCTTGCTGAGGATTCTCGGGCGGGCCGGGAGGGGATGAGGATGTGGGCTAAGCTCTGTACCATGCTGGCCCATGACAGGAGGCCACAGGCGAGAGCAAGGCTCTGAAGGCAGAGCCTAGAGCCAGGGGAAGAGTGACCCTCGTGGAAGCAGGGAGGCCAAGGATGGAGGGTGTGACAAGCGACTATGGTAGCCATGGAGACAGCAGAGACAGAGAGGCATGATCAGGTGTGAGCGGGTTGGACTAGGATAGTCCTTGGGCCATGGTCAACTGTTACATCTTGCCTGTTGCCTTCTGCTGTGAAAGGGGAGCAGGGCCCCAGTGTGGGGCGCGGGGCCCAAGGGAGTTGGGTCAAGGGCCAGAGGAAGTGGATCTGTTCTCTGCAGTTGATCTGGGTAGATCCCAGGCAGGGCCGGAGGAAATGGATCTGTTCTCTGCAGTTGATCTCTGGGGATCCCTGGCAGGGCTGGAAGTGGACACGCAGACACACATATACAGACAAGAGAGAGAGAGAGAGAGAGAGAGAGACTGACTGACATGTATGTGCCACATTGCAATTAAAAGTCTCCCTTATCAACCTGTTCTTGAATACAAAGGAAACATTTTTTTTTTCCTTCCCCAGGAGAGCTGGAAAAGGCACTTAACCGAAGGCTGGAGCTCTGGAGTGGAAGTGGCCATGTGAGGCCCCTTTCGGGTGGGAGAAGCTAACCATCTGGCCTCGCTCCCGACTGAGTCACCAGATAAACAGCTTCGACTGGAGGCGCTGAGGGCAGCTAGCTGGAGGCTGCTTTCCTGAGGACTTGCCTCAGGTGTGGCTATTGACTTAGGCCCCAGCAGGTTGCCAGCCACGCCTGGGTGCCTCCAGGTAACTTTGTATGGAGCAATGGGATGTGGGTGCACGGTGGAGTAAAGTGGGAGCAATGGGTCACCATCCTGAACCTGACAGCTTTGCATCCTGCCCTAGGAGAGTGCCCTGAAAGGAGGTAGAAAAGCCAGAAGCCCTGTCAGCTGCCTGCATCTCCCATTGGCTGGCAGAAGCCCCTTTCAGCTGCCAGTGTCTCCCATTGGCTGGCAGAAGCCCCTGTCAGCTGCCAGTGTCTCCCATTGGCTGGCAGAAGCCCCTGTCAGCTGCCAGTGTCTCCCATTGGCTGGCAGAAGCCCCTGTCAGATGCAAGTTCAACTCCAGAGGAAGGCTGGGGGTTAAGGAAGACAAACCTAGGCAGCTGTTCCACTCAAACAAGATGGGGGGCACATTCTCAACCCACACCGAAGGCACTTTTTGAACTTTAGACTGTCAGGGAGGAGCTACGTGTGCCCACCCTGTCTTCAAAGCCTTGGAAAGTGCACCCACTTTAATAACTCACAGGAGGAAAGAAATACAAAGAGAAAAGGCACTGGCCAGAGGGCCCAAAGTGGGCCTTGCTGTGGGCCCGCTATCCCGTGAGGACAGAGGAACTCAGAGCTGGCTTGGCCACTTGACCGGACACGGTTGTGCCAGGCAGCGCGGCCGGAAGCAGGAGGCGAGGCGAGGACAGTGAGCCAAGAGCTTAATGTCTTCAGAAAATGGCCCAGGAGAGAGGAAGAATGTCTGCTCTGAGAGCAGTAAACAAACGCCTGGCTGCTGGCTGCCGCAGACACGGACAACTCTGAGTTGCTCCTAGAAAGCCTGGGAGCATACACATGGCTGCCCTCCCTGGGTCTGGAGGGCCGGTGGCAGTAGGCCTGCACCTGCCTGTGAGACCCCTGCAAGCCAGCAGCAGGACCACACTCTGCCCAGGCTGGCATGGGAGGGCAGAGCAGGAAACAGAGCGCCAGTGATGGATGGCTTAGGGAAAACTGACCCAAGGACCAAGGATGGAGAAGGGGAAAAAAGCCAAGGATTTGACCCAGGAGTCATGGCAAGCCTACATCTGGGTGTTCCCCATGGGTGGTCCTGTCCCCACCTAAGTCATGACTACAGACATCTGAAGAGTTTTCTGTCTCAGGAGTAAAGGGCTGAGCAAGTTCATTCTTACACAAACAAGGTTCACGAAGACAGAGCAGTGGCATCAGCCACCTGGTCCCTGTGCCTTCCAGGAGGCTGCTCACCCAGGACCAGTGCCACAGCTCCGGGGCAGGTCTCAGCCTTGCAGTGTCAAGCAGGCACAGCCGGGTCTAAGTTGAACCTTTGTTTCAGTTATCCTGACAGGAGGAGGTCACCTCCTCCTGACTCGGGCAAGAACCTGTTCGGCATTCCATACTGAGATCAGGGAGCTGTCCTTGGTTTCTCCTTCTTTGAGCATTATAGACTTTTCCAGAAATGTGAGAGTTGGTAGAACTAATAACATCTAAGTCAGTCGATAACAAAAATTCAGCCTGGTAATTTGAACATGGAAAGCATGGGGCATGGCCCGTCAGCATCAGATCCAATTAGTGTGGGTCTGTCTCCTTTGCTCCCAGTGTCATCAGGAACATTCCTAGAGGTCAGCAGACAGGTACACACACAGCATTCTGCAGCAGAGACCTGCCTGGCACACATGGCACAGGAGGCACCAGGGCTGGAGCACGGGCTGGAGCACGGGAGGTCAGCCCTAGGAAGACCAACTAGACCAGTATTCCTACACATTGTCCCTGGGCATGCAGACGAGAGGCATGGAAGTCCTGCCTCCTGCAATCTCTGCAGTAGTACTGGGTACCAAGGTAACCAGCAGAGAAAGCTAGTCCCCAGGGTTTCACTGATGCCTGGCTCTCTACCTGCATATCTGGGCACCACATGTGTGCTCCTTGCAGAGCACACTGTCTACTCAAAGGCCAGCTCACAGCCTGGCAAGAAACAGACCCAGCTCCAAAGAGAAAACCCTCGAAGGAAATGGCCCCGACTTTCTGTTTAAGGACCTCATGCACCTCTCATCATGTTACAGAGTAGAGAGAACTAATCACAGAGGGAGCACTGTGATCAATTATGTCTGTAATTGGTTCTCACTGGAACACGGAGGCTCTGACTGGACGGCTGTGAAGGGCGGCATGGTAAAGCAGAAACTGATTCCTTGACCTCCTTCCTGCCTCTTTGATTTGTGGAGCATATCCCTGCCTCAGGGCCTTGGCACTTTCTGACGTGCTCTCTTCCGCTCACGCACACAGCAGACCAAGCAAGCCTACCGTGCTCCCCTGTCCTCAGACCAAGCCCTGTGTGCCTTCTCTGACTCACAGCCCAGGACGTGGACCCCCAGCTCTGCCATTCCCTCTCCGGTGCCACAGTGAAGCTGCAGGGAAGGGGGAGGGGGCAGGAGGGGGAGGGGAGGGAAGGAGGGCTGCTCTGATGCACACTCACAAGGCAGCCATCATTTGCAGCCAGGAGCCCAAGACACACTTCTCCTCAGCAGGAGAGCCTAAAAAGCTTCCAGATTCTCGTGACTTCTTTCATTAACCAATTACTCCATTGACCCTAGGGAGCTCAGCAAGGCACCACACTAGGCATTTCCTACCCGAACCAAGATGGCTGCATGGAAATTTGTGCCGTCTCACTGAAAAAGAGAGATGTCCATAGCCTAAGATCAGGCAGTTTTAGAGGCAAACGCCATGTCTCCTATCCAGCGGTCACTCGCCAGGTTGGCTACCGTTTTGTCTTTTCTGTGACGTGTCGTCAAGTGTGATTTCCACACATGTAGACACTAGTGGGTCATTAGGACTAAGTGATGCTTCCTTGGGACAGCTCGCTTTATTCCATGAGGTCATGCTTCCCCAAAGCCAACAGATGAGAGAAATGCTTTTGCAAGTACGTGTGGAGATGTGGCTCAGTTGGTAGTGTGCTTATAGCAGGCAAGAGGGCCTAGGTTCCATCTCGGAGCAACACAAACCAGATCCTGTCTCAAGAAAAGAAGGGAGGGAGGAGGGAGGGAGGGAAGGAGGGGGGAAGGGAGGGAGGGAAGAGGCTACCAAGTGCATGAGTGTTGCAGCAGACTAGCTGAGTCAAAGCCCACTGTGTGACAGACTGCTCCATCTAGAATGACAGAAAGGGAGAGTGAGAGAGCTCTCAGGTCCCACCCCTGGCTCACCAGCAGGACGCCAGACAGGTCAAACCTCTCCTCTCCTCGTTTATTTACTGACAAAGATTTTGGAGTCTGAGATGGGAGTGGGCAGCAGTGTCTCTGCACAGCGGCAGTATGAAGGGGACACGGTGTCGCCAGCTGCTGGGTCACCGTTCCTTATCCCCCAAGGGCAAATCCAGGAGCTAGAAATGAGCACTTTGGGACCAAATGCTGGGTTACCCCTCTGCGCGGAACACCAGTGGCAGTGTGGACATTAGAACTATCTGCCTGAGAACAGCCTGGTTTTCCTGTACCATGACACAGTACGGCTGCTGCTGACTACCTCTGAAGCCGTCTCCGTGGGCTCAACAGCAGCCAGTGAAAACTGAGCAGAAACAAGAGGTGTCACCTCTAAGTCGTAGGGTGTGATGGTCAACTTGTTACAATTCACATTCACTGCAGGGACCCTGTGGCTAATGAAGGCACCCTCCTCTCACCTTGGATTCTGGGAACACTGTGCAGCAGAACCCTCCCCTGCTGTCAGCACCCACTGTGTGTGCTGGTTTATGTTAAGCTTCTGGGATCAGGGCCTTGCCTACCTTGACTCACTCCTGAGTAGTTCTGTAGAACAAGAAGCTTCCAACACAGGAAGGCAGCACACAGCTGTAAAATGACTTTTATGCAAAGCAGAGTTGTAAAGGGATTCAAATTTGGTGACATTAAAATAAAGAGCCACTTTACTACTACTGGGCCCTGGGGTGAGAGGCAAAGGTTGAGTCTGAAGAGGCGGGAAAGGGAGGGGTTGTATTGTTATCAGTTTAACCCAATCACTTCATCCAGTATAAAATTAGGGCTGGAGACGTGGCCTCACGGTAGAAACCTCAGCTGGCACGTGCAGGGTCCTGGGGTGGAATTCCAGTACTATCAAAATAAAACACTTAACATGAATTAGTTCAAAAAAAGAAAAACGGTCCTGAAGGCGATGAAGCGGGAAGCTTGGCGCCCTGGTTCCCTTCTGTTGCAGTGATCAAACACTCTGACCCAAGCACCTTAGGGAGGAAAGGGATTTTTGCTCACACTTTCAGGTCGCAGTCCATCACTGGAGGAGCTTGAACCAGAAACATGGAGGCTTGCAGGCTCAAACTTACCTTGCTTTCTTATACTGGTCACCTGCCCAGATAATCATGTCTCCCACAGTGGGCGAAGTCCTCCTACACCAATTAAAAACCAATACCATCTCCCACAGACATGCCCAGAGGCCGATGTGATCTGGGCCATCTTTTAATGAGACTCCTTTGTCCTGTGACTGTGAGCTGTGTCATGTTGATACTTGAAGCCAAGCTAGCTGGGCATCAACATTGTGTTGCATTTGTAAATATACTGGCAATACAGTAAGAAATGGCAGGCCTGGCTGACACAGGCACTGGCAATACAGAGGGTGTTTAGGGGATCCAGTGAACACATAGACCCGACAAGAGATGTGGATGAATGATGTATCAGTGTAAAGCCTGGGGAAATAAGGCAAACAGTCCCTAAAGCAAGGAATCTAAAACACTGAAAACAAAGAAACTCAACGGTAAAAGAAAGTCCTTTTACAGAGGAAAGAACCAGAGCCACAGAGTTCCACGTCTTCCAACTTGAATACAACATGCCGGGAAAGCTGTGTGTGTGTGTGTGTGTGTGTGTGTGTGTGTGTGTGTGTGTGTGTGTGTGTGTGTGTGTGTGGTGCGCATGCCCAGAACCCCAGCGCTGGGAGGCTGAGGCGGGAGGACCCTCTCTCCAGACAAGAAAACAAAAACAAAACCAGCAAACACAGGATTTTTCAAGCATTTAAACTAGGGGTTCTCAACCTGGGGGTCAAACAGCCCTCTCACAGGGGTCGCCCAAGACCATCTGCATATCAGACATTTATATAATGATTCATAACAGCAGCAAAATTACAATAGCAACAAAAGTGATTTTGTGGTTGGGTCACAGCATTAGAAAGGCTGAGGACCACTGATTTAAACAGAAAGGACAAACACTCTAAGAACAAGAAACCAGGTTACGAACAATTTCTCTACGCAGCATTCGTGCACGAGAGCAACGGGGTGTTGTCTGGAAAGCTGAGGACGGAGCGCGCGGCCCAAGGAATCTGATTTCATGCCTATTCTCTAACCCGAGTGAACACAGCTTACAGAGAGGTTTCCTGAAGAGAGGTTTATTTAGGTTTTAGTAACTAACTTACAGTTAGTAACTAACTGTAAGGGATTAATAGGGCAAAGTGGATACACACAGAAAAGTCACTTCCAGCAGAGGTAAAGCTGTCCTTTATAAAAATCAATGAGTGCTAGGCGCTGGGGGCGCATGCCTTTAATCACACTAGGGAGGCAGAGGCAGGTGGATCTCTGTGAGTTTAAGGCCAGCCTGATCTACACTGTGAGTTCCAGGACAGCTGGAGTTACTACAGAGAAACCCTGTCTTGAAAAACCAAATAAATAAATAAACAAAGAAACAAATAAAATTAATGAGCATCAATATCTTCTGCTTGTAAATTGCACCGCAGCTGTGATGGTTACACTACATCTTCATGTCTCTGGAAGAAGCACACTGGCCGGGGAGCAGGCTCCGGGCTCCCCCTCCCCCCGCTGCCTGTCTCTCTTTGTCTCTGTCTGTCTGTCTGTCTCTCTCTCTCTCACACACACACACACACACACACACACACACACTCCTGTCTTCTCATCTATAAGACAGAATAAAACTGTGTTGTAAGGCCGTGGTGAGCCACGAAGGAATTAACTCAACGCTCAGAGCAGTACCCAGACCACTACAAGGACTCAATATTTTCTCCCTCAATATGATGGTGCTTTTGTCAACTTGAAAGAACTCTAGAATAACCTGGGAGATGGGCCTTGTCTGTGGGGTATTGTCTTGATTAGGTTAATCGAGGTGGCACCCTGGTACCCTGGATTCTATCAACGGGACAAAGTGGGGCTTACAAGATCGCTCAGTGTTTGATAAAAGGCACCTGCTAGCAAGCCTAGCAAACTGAGCTCCAAAGCTGTCACTGGCATGAAGGGGCATACACACGACATACACACTCGTTTAAGTCAGGGAGGGGAGTGAGCTGAGCTGCAGCATGCGTGGCTCCCGCCACGACAGCCTGGACCCTTGAACCAGAATAAAACACCTTCTCCCTTCAGTTCCTTTTGTCCGAAACTTAATTTTATGACCGAGGGGGCACTTCTGGGTTAGAATAAAAGATTTAAATTCAAAAGGCATCCAAGTGGGCCTGGGCAGTGGTGGCGCACGCCTTGAATCCCAGCACTAGGGAGGCAGAGGCAGGCGGAGCTCCGAGTTCGAGGCCAGCCTGGTCTCCAGAGTGAGTTCCAGGCCAGCCAGAGTTACAACAGAGAAACCCTGTCTCCAACAAATAAAGAAACAAAAAACAGTGCTTGTTATCGCCAAACACACAGGATAGGGCTGGTTTCAAGTTAAACTGGTTTCCATGCAGAAAAACACCCTCCAGTCTGCATTTGTTTCATAAATAATGTATTTTATTTTATTGCATATGGCTATTATGGAGGGCATCCATGGTCAATACAGACTAAATACAGCATCCTAGTCTATTCCAGTTTATTCTTGTCTTCAGCGGCATCACGTGATCCGTATATACAGCTTGTACAGCGGAAGACAACAGGGAGGGTTGAGTCTCTTGTTGAAACACGATAGCGAGAAATATATTTAACATCTTGATATCCAGAAACAACATGTACCCAAAGAAAACACTGTTTAATACCTGTTAAAGTTTATATAGCAAAAAATAGTTTAAATTTAAGATTAAGTCAGGCAAAATGTACAAAGACCTAATATACAGCATGAAATGTGGCAAACATAACACACATTTTGGTTCCATTCTGTAAACTAAATGAAGGATGTAAATATTGTATATGCCTGCTCTTCTTGAAATGTACAGGATGAGGGGAATTTAGTGTATTCTCTGTATTCGAGATTTCTCATTTTGCAGCATTTCAGCCGTGGCAGGGACAGTGCCTCTGCATCCTGTGGTGACCCCTCTGGGCACGGAGGGCGTGTCACACCGCCTCAGTGTGCTGCGGTCAGCAGGTCAGCCTTACTGTCCCTGGGGGATTCAGTTACACAGCAAACACAGCAAAGGCTCCCAGTCCCAACACTAGGTAAAATTTCAGGAGATTCTTTAACATCTCAGTAAAATACAGCACACGGCAAAACGGACTCTCACTCTAGTACTCTGGGGCCCCTGTGCAGCTGTGCGACTGCAGGAGAGTAAACCCTTGGGGATTCTCGTGGGATGGGGGTCAATTTACATTCAACTTTGTCTGGCAATACAGCCTTCTTCTACGAGCTCAGCACGGAAGCGGGAAGACAGCTGCATCGCCATTAAATATATTTTTAAGACATGGAATTTTTTTGGTCTTCCTCTAAAAGCCTCTTATCAATGCATTATTGTATAATGATATATATCTATATACTTTTATATATATATATATATATATATATATTCTCCCAAACAAAAACAAAACAATAAAAAATAAACCAGCAACTCACATTTCCAAGAATTAGTGTAGCCTCTCATGACTATGAGGGAGACAGGCACTGGGAGCTAGGGGTCGGGGGACGCAGGGCCTGCAGCCCTGCGTTGAGCAGCAAGGTGATGGATATTCTGCTGGCAAGCTCAGCCCTTCCAGGTGACGTATGAAACAACTCCACAACACTGACATTTCTCAGAACACTGAAAACAGAACCGGGGTCGTCTTTGTCAAAAACGGCTGACGAGCGATTGTAGGGAGAGAGAGGTGGGAAGGCCCCCCTCCTGTGCAGGGCAGCCCTGTTGGCCAACCAAGTAACATTATGTCAGAGATAATATACTTAGAAAACAAAATTTGCCAAACCCAGACCAGCCTTGGGCTGCGCGAGCTTGCCTGCGCTGAGTTCTCAGTTCAAGGAATGCGAGCTAGGGTTCAGAGACAGGAGGCTTGTGGGGAGGAGAAAGGCTTAGCAATCCCAAGTACTTACATGAACATCTACAGAGAGGAGTCAACAAGCCCCGTAAAGGTACAAAGAAAGGTCCGCTCTTCCCCACCCCCACCCCCAAACACGGCGGATGATTTCCCAAAGGAAGCTACTCCAGTCACGTTTCGGAATTCTTCGAGTTAACCCGTCTTGAGGTCCAATCCCACGGAGAACTGTCAGTCCCACACTGGGCTCTGCCTAAGTACAAGTTGCAGGTACCTGGACTGGAATCCACATCTACGTATCGGAGAGACGGAGGTCAGCGTGTGACCTTGGGGCACGGCTGCCCTGTGCCCCGACAAACTATCCGGCTTCACCTTGAACTGAGGTAGGACTGTGGTAGTTTTGACTAAGAGCCAGTAAATACCAGATTTGACCACTTTCATGGGTATTGCAGCATCTCCTTGCATGCCCAGGGATTAATCCGCTTTGCCAAAACGAAAGTAACAAAGAAATGATGACGATGGCCAGGGTTTATGAACACCCACGGAAATGCGCCATCTCCCGGAGAGTGGGCCGTCAGCTCACGGAGTTTACGAAAAAACAGAATGCAACAGTGCAGTGCTGACAAGCGCCCCAGGTGGGGACAGGCGAGCGGGGCAGCCTTGCCTCTTGGTTCCTTATTAACACGGTCCACAGGAGTCTCCAAGTGTAGAGCGGCTCCCGCTGAAGGGAAAGTAAGCAGCGCTGTTTGGAATCATGCTAAGCATCTCTTTCTAATGGATTCGGAGTTGGACGTGGCAGAGGGAGCTGGTGGCGCTTCACTCTGAAAGAGAGAGCAGGTAAGAGGTGAGCCTCGCCAGAAGCCAGAGTGACACGGGGAGCCCCCACTCCCGAACTCCCCGCCCCCTAGCACTGGGGATGACTGATAGCCACTACAACTTCTGTCATGACCCCGAGGAAGGGCTTCCTGGGGTCCAGTCTTCTGTTCCAGGAAACTGCCTGTGACCTTCCCTCTTCTTAAAATTACAGACTTGGGCTGAGCATGGTGGCCCGTGCTCATCTTTAACCCCAGCACTGGGGGGGCAGACAAAGGAGGATCTCTGTGAGTTTGAGGTCAGCAGGGTCCACTCAGCTCCAGGCCAGCCAGAATGACAAGGTGAGAGCCTGTCTCAAACTACTGCCCCCCAAACTTGAAATGTCCTGTAGCCACTCATCTGCTGTCACACAGCTCTCAGCACCCCTTAGAGCTCACACCTCTCCCCAAGTACCAAAGCCACCAACTTTCTTGCTGAGGGGCAGGGAGACTACCGTGAGGTCACGTGACCAGCTGCACCTGTTCCTCCCTTCCGCGGAGAGGCAGTGTGCCTCTACCACGGGTCTCCTTTCTTGTGTGTGTGTGTGTGTGTGTGTGTGTGTGTGTGTGTGTGTGTGTGTGTGTGTTGGTCTTTTCTTGGGCCTCACAGGGCAAGAGAGGAGCTGGCAGTGTACCCTGAAGCTGGAAAGGACCCCTTTCCCACTCCACCTCTTCTGCCTCCTCTGAGAATGTGACACTCAGAGGCTGTGCAACTTCATGGTTTTTGTTTGTCTGTTTTGTTTTGTAAATTTCACAATCTTTAAATAATTTAAGAAATAAACATCATGCAAATGAAGTCGACAGACACTGAATTCGGTATCTCTTCCTAAGAAACGATCTGCTCTCTTCGTCCCGTCTCACCAGCGATCACTGATGTTTCCATCCCAAGAGACTCCCAGACCCCTGACCGCTGACAGCCCTGAACCGGGACGGCCCAAGTGCCCTACCACCTCTCGTCACTCACGTAACTCAAACCCAGTGAGTCAGCCTACGGGAGAACACCAATCAGAGCCCCTGGCTTTTCCGTACGCTTGGAGAAATAAAGCTAAAGCCATGATCTTGGGAAGAGTTCACTGAGTCCTCGTGTTTCCCCTGTACAAACACGCAGAGCACGAATGGGCGTGGCGAGTGGCGGCGGCGTAACCACTGCTGGGGAGAAACGACTTTCTGTTCTCACAGGTGTCGTCGTGGGCCAGCAAGGTGTGCGCTGCGCTTAGGGATGCCCGACTCTAAGCGGCAGGTCGTGAGCACAGACCGAGGGAAACTCGCCATCCTGTGTCCTGAAGTACAGGACTTGAGCTGACAAGCAGCAAACGCCATTCACCCCGCACGATGGTCCACACAGCCATCTTTCGGCATGATGCTCTTCGAAGTCTATTCGCAGGCAGGGTCTCCTCCCCCAAAAGCAGTGTTCTTATGGGAAGACAGGGTGCCCAGCTCATGTGACCAGAGCAAGAGGGCCTGGATGGGAAGATCAGGCCCAGCACCACGGCCAGCTCTGAGGCAGACGTGTGCGCGGGATGGCTGTTTCCTACAACTTCTCACACCCATGCACCAGGGTGATACAATGTGGATGGACCTTACCTGCTGGAGATCAAACACTCCTACAGCCTACAGATGGTCACATGAGCATGGGGACCTCAGGCCTCGGTGGGGGGGGGCATGGGACTTCAACTTTCACACTAACAGAACCTCGATTACCAGCAGTTCCTTGAGACATGCTCTTGAGGGGGTCTCAGCGCTGACAGAGACAGTGTGTGAGAGCTAGGACACCTCTATAAACATATACAGAATGAGCCATCAGAAGTGATCTTTGGGGTGACCCTTGGGGTCAGGGGGACTGCTTCTGCAGTCCTTATTTCTATAAGGACTCAGGAGAGTCTGGGAGTCTCACCGGACCCACAGCAGAAGGCCCAATCCCATGGAGCCCTAAAGCCGGGAAGCACCCGAAGAAGCTGAGCAGGAGAAACTGCCTTAGTGGCTTCCGTTTCTCTTCTATCCTTATGAAAAGAAGAGCTACGACTGAAGCTGGCTATCTTTAGACCAACGTCCAAAACACCTTTTTCCAATATGAGCAGGTGGCAAAACTGTTGGCCACATGCTGGCCAGAGCCTGGACCTACCACAGCCAGGAGACTGTCTGCCAGAGAGGCTGCATGCACGAGGCCAGCCCAGGCCTAGGGAGGACAGACACCAGAGACCAGGCCTCTCCCTCACCACAGCCCTGGCCTTCTGTCCTGTACGAGGAGAGCTGGGAACTGACCTGGGTGTGAACTAGGATGTGTGTGCCCTCTGCCTTTCTGTTTATCTGCAAGGCTGCTACTGGGCTGGTCCATGTAGAATACGAAGAAGGAAAATGTTTTCAAACACTCTAATCTGACATTCTAGACCTTAAATATTTATAGTTCCTAAGGATGAGATGCCGGTGTACATTTATTTATTTATTGCCTATGCCAAAACCACTAGAGGCAACACAAGGGTGCACATGCCTAAGAAAGACAGATGCTCTGAGCTGCCCGGGCACAGTGCTGAGGCAGAAACCCAGGAAGGATCCTGCACTGCACACAGGACAGACCCACACGCCTCTGCTCTGCGCCTGACAGTAGCCCCTCTTAGGACTGCAGTCACAGAATATGGAATCTCCTTGCAATTCTACACTCTACTCTGTGTACGCCTCGCCGCAGCCGGGCTGGTCCTCATCTCTGCTCAGCTGTCAGTGGTGACGGATGTCGCATGCCCCACGTGGGGTACAGTGCCCTGGCCAGGACTCCTGAGTCCCCGAGGATCAGCTTTCAGGTCACCTTTTCCCTTACACTTAAAGGGGCAGAAAGAATGCAAATGAGCCCCAGCATTTCCCCTCCAGGGTACACTCAGATCCCAGAGAAGAAGGGCGAGGGTTGAGGTGAGAAGGAGAGACCGGAGAGGATCTCATAGTATATGGGACAAGCAGAAGAACCGGCCACATACCACCCAGTTGAGTGCTAGGCCCAGAGTCTGTTAGCAAGAAACAGACAGATGCGAGGGGCAGGGAGATTCTCGCACTTTCCTTCCTCTGGGACATCTCATGAGACGTGATTTTGCGCATGTGTGACATCAAGGTCTTGCATACGTCAGTGTTCAGGACCCCAGGAATACACCTGGGTGATGACAGCTCTGCCCTGGGGAGCTCAGGCTGCCTCCAGATCTCAGAAAAGCCTCTCTCCCACAAAGAACCCTCTCCAACCCCTCCCTGGAGCCCAGTGCGGCTCTGCGCAGTGCGGAGGAGAGCAGGCGTAGACCCTGCAACACAGGGTCTACTGGAGTACTCACGCTGTTTAGATGGATATTGATCTGCGTGACAAAAGGCCACGTATTTTGTATTTCTAGGAGCAAATCAGATTAAGGAAGAAACGGGCCCTTTGGCAAGCACCCACATCCTTCAGGCCCACCTCAATGCTTAGTTTAGGCTTACTTACTTAAGCACAAAACTAGTTGGGAAAACAGGCTTTTCAATTGGAAGAGAAATTCCTAGAAAAATATGCCTGATAATTTAGTATCTTCTTACTTTGCTAAAAGCATTAAAAAAAAAAAAAAAAGTAAGGTTGGGTGTGATAACAGAGACACCAGAGATTCTAAGAAAAACGGTCACTTACCCTTTCATCTAAATTGGAAAAAAATTCCTTTAAAAGGAAAACAATGATGATTAAGCTCCCTGTGACAACCTGCTTGAGAATCCAACTTTCCTTTACGTGAGCTCACACTTCCACTGGCAATTAAAACCCTTTCGTTCTGAATGCTTGTTATTCAACAAACTCCCTACCTTCGAGTTGTAACTTGCTAAGGACACAATCCCAGACGGGAGACGACACGTGCATTTAGCTTTCTCAAGGCCTGAGCGAGGAAGAGGCATCTGCCTCTTGCTTAACCCTTCAAGGAAGACAGCCTCCTAATGGCCTAGCCACGGTGTGCTCGGAGGCCTCTCAGCCGCGGTGTGAAGCACCTCACTTCAAACTTCCTCTACACACCCAAAGCTTTGCCCACGGGAACTCCTCAGCTCAGCCTCGGTGGCTTTAATAAGCCAAGGTTTCAATGGCTGCTTCCTAATGTGGGCATCGAACGTGCTTCTCCCTATAGCTGTCGGCAGGTACAGACGCGATACCACACAACCACACTGTTTTCACCCTGAGCCCAACTCAGAGTCTTCTGCCTCCTGTGGGCCCCTTTCTCTCAAACCAGGATAATCCCAGGTTAAAACCAGAGGAAGAAGCCAGAATGATCCAGGCATCCAAGTGCTGGTGGTGGTGCTGGTGTGTGTGTGTGTATGTGTGTGTGTGTGTGTGTGTGTGTGTGTGTGGTGGTGGTGTGTGTGTGTGTGTAGTGTAGTGTAGTATGTGTGTATATGGTGGTGCTGGTGTGTGTGTGTGTGTGTGTGTGTGTGTGTGTGTGTGTGTGTGTGTGGTGGTGTGTGTGTGGTGGTGGTGGTGGTGTGTGTGTGTGTGTATGTGGTGTGTGTGTATGGTGGTGGTGGTGTGTGTGTGTGTAGTGTAATGTGTGTGTGTATGGTGGTGGTGGTGTGTATGGTGGTGGTGGTGTGTGTGTGTGTGTGTATGTGGTGTGTGTGTGTGTGTGTGTGTAGTGTGTGTGTGTATGGTGGTGGTGTGTGTGTGTGTGTGTGTGTGTGTGTATGTGGTGGTGTGTGTGTGTGTGTGTGTATGTGGTGGTGTGTGTGTGTGTGTGTGTGTGTGTGTGTGTGTGTGTGTGTGTGTGTGTGTGGAACATGTCACCTCCTTCCCACTGTTATCACAGGGGAGGCTCCCTCTGGCACCCAGGAGAGATGTCTGGGGCCGAGTGGGAGCAAAGGAATCAGAAGGTCCACTTGAGGCCAGTCTGCTGCTTTGCATTCTTCGATCCATGCTATTTGTAAGAAGCGGTGCTGTGCGCACCAGGATGCTACGGGGCATGTTTACACAGCAGGAAGGTCACCAGAAGTAAGCTGACCAGTTCCTTCCCGTCGCCTCTCCTTGCTGCATTTTGGTAGCAAGAGCAGTTAAGAGCTACTTGTTTAAAAAAAAAAAAAAATCCCTAATGTAACTGTCACACCTCGTAGACTTCCCCAGAGCCATCTGGTCCATGTGCTAGCTGTGTGTCTGTCCCCTCCCTTCCCATGCTATACTCAGCCCGTGACAACTAGTTTTCTTGAACAACTGTACACTGACCGAGGTTTTTGGCTTTTTTTTAAGATTCTATGTATGAGATCATGCTCATTTCTTCATTGGCTTTTTATAGAACGCCCTTCAAAGGACATTAGACACCACACTAGTATCTGATCCTACTTAACAAGTAAGACTAGGTGATGTACACACGCCTTGGGAAACCAGCTCGCCTGCTGGACTGCGTGTGACATGTCTTTCTGGCCGCTGTGCCCTCTGCACTCAGGACGATACTCCTTAGTCACGCTAAGTTCAACTAACAACAACACAAAGAAAAAAAAAAACACCTTGTAGTTTACGCCACTTCTCAGAGCAGAGAAGATAAATGCAAACTCCAAGAGAAAAGCAAAACCTGAAGACAGTCTGATACCCAAGAAGGAGAACATTCTTCATCCCGCTGATGATGACGGCGCACAGCAGGAGCAGGCCGCATCTCTGCAAATAAAGTTTTATTGGATCACAGCCGCTGCCACTCAAGGAGCGCAGCTGCTTCCGCCTCAAGCGCAGTTGGGTAGCCAAGGCAACCAAACATGCACCTTCACTGTCCGATCCTTCGCAGAGCCAGGCTGCCAAGCCCACAGACGGTTAACAAGGAACCCGAAAAGGAGACACTGGCAGGTTTGTCAAAACACCACACACTTTCCACCTGTGCGTTACACCTGGGACCAGCCGATACCCCTGGAATTTATCTGCAAGCTTACGCACTTCAGAAATGCAATACTGTCTGCTGAAGGCCACACTATCCTCTTACAGACCCTGAGAGTCATAAGGCAGAACGGGAAGCCAGCACTCTTTAGAAGGATCCCCTCTGGGTTCTTAACACAGCACGGCACAGCACAGCATCCTCCGATCACCACCGAATGCAAGCTTTGCTGGTACTCGGCTTCACAAAGAGAAAACCATACGCACCACACCTACAATGCATAGATTTATCTTTCTTGGGTCATTTGAAACTCTCAAGGGCTCTGCTCCCACTCTGATGGGAATCGGTGGTCCGAAGACGAACATGAACATCACAAGAGTCCTCAAAGAAGCTTCATTCTTTTCTTAGACTTAACACCTTTCTCATGGCGACTTACACTGATGTAAAAACTATGTTTTATGGACACTACAGAAACGCTTACAACTCAAGTTATAAAACCTTAGATTTTTTTCCTTTCAAATTATGGAAAAGTAGAGTAAATATTCAGAGCAGATTCGTGTGTTTTCCTTCAACTGATAGCCAATCTGCCTGGGAGTTATGGTGGCTAATACTGACTGTCAGCTTGACAGGATCATTAATTACCCACGGGACAAACCTCTGGGTGGGGCACGGCTAAGAAATTTCTAGATTGGGAAGACCCACCTATCCAGTGTGGGTGGCGCTGTCCCGTGGGCTACAACCTTGGACTGAGTAAGGAGAATCAAGCTGGCAGCCACTCATCTGCCGCTTCCTCACCACAGATACAAACAAAGTCACAGCTCCTGCCTCCCTGCCGGGGGGATGGGCTGTACCCTCAAACTGAGTCAAAAGCCTAGTCATACCAACAAGAAAAGGAACCAAAAGCAAGAGCTCATCGGGGGTCTGTGCCCCAGCTCACACCCCTGTGAACCACCTCACACACAACTGAGACATTCGCTGCAGCCATTCCTGCACCCCAAAACCCACACAGCTTTCCATGGCTCGGTGAGACGCATGTGTGGAAGACGTGATGGCCAGTCAGACCCAAGGTGGACCCAGGACCATGGCCACCAGCCGGGTGATTTCTCAGCTAAGTCGATCACGCCCAACTGCTGAAGACAGGGATATTCTCTTTCTACCTTGCTCCCTCTGCAGAGCGTCACAGTGAAACCATCAAAGGAGATTCTATATAGAAACCATAACGGCTACAGAAACCATAATGGCTACAAATAAAACACGCACGTATGTGGACTCTTTACATCAAGGAGCACATGCTTCTGGCATGACTCACACCCTGTGGTCGGACGGCTTCACTCCTCGGCATACATTAAGTCATACAGGCATGTGGCCACATGCCATGTTTTCAACTACAAAGACTTCTTCAGACCCCGCGCGCGGAGCTGCTGAGGGAGGCTGGCTCCGGTGTTTGGGGAGTCACAGCAGGAGGGCACAGGGCACCTGCTGTCACAGAGCCACCCCTCCTAAGATGCATCCAGGAACACCAATGCAAAGGATGATTCTAGCAGCAGAGGGACCACTGGGAGGCATATGAAACTTAGGGAAGCAGGTCGTAGCAGAAAGAGAACCAACACTGTTGAACTGGGTGAAAGTGTGTGTCGTGGGGGTGGGGTTCATGCTGGAGGTAACTCCAGGTCGCTGAAAGCTAGACACCCCAAGCCCGGCGAGCCTCTGCCTCTCTGCTTTACTTTACCAAGGCAGGACAGAAGCAAGCCACAGCCGACGCTGTGTCACAGTGTGACACGACATCCACACCGCAGTGGCCACCTCTCTCTGCCCCCTCTACCCTCCACGGCAGCACATTTCAGCCGAATGCCTCAGGTCTGCTCACCCCATCCCACAAGATCCACAGGGACTCAGGCAGCGCGCGCCCTTGCAGCCGAAGGCCGGCACCCTTAAGGTGATCCCAGCCCTCAGGTCCATCCGTACTTCCAGAAAGACAACTTCAGCCCAGGCAGAGTCTCTGCTATCCACCACACTAGGGCACTCAGACCCAGGATGCCTGGGTTAGAGCCAGGGCCAAGGCTCCCGTGTAAGAGGACGGAAAGCTGGGCTGGGGATGGTAGACAAGGCCAACCCTCCTGGATAGCAATACTCAAAGCAAGGGCTCGCCACCTACTCCTGTCGTTCAGGCCTAGGGGCAGAGACTAGAGACCTGTAGGTCAATCAGCAAACCAGCTCCCATCTGGACAGACACCTTGTGAACGCCTGACTTCTTCCAAGCCCTCTGCACCATCTGGAAGGGACAGCTCAAGGAGGGGAAAGCCAGCAGCACCCAGGCATGGCCACTCAGAACGCGGTCTGCAGGGAGCCGATCCCCACCTCACAGGGTCAGAGGGCGATGAACTATGAAAGACTGGAGGAGGGAGAGCAAGAATACCTCCTTAAGGAGAGTGCCCTCAAGTTCGCCGGCGGGGAACTCAGTCTGACAGCGAGAATTTCCCGTGTGTATGTCTACACGAATCACGGAACATAACTGTCTCCTTGGTTTCCCTTGGAAAGCAGCAGGTTATGTTTGGCTTCTGTGGAGGAGATACACTGAAGGATTATCAAGATGGAGGGTTCTCTAAGGCACTGCCTCTACAGTAACTCCTTAAAAAGTAATCTAGCCAAGAGAGGCTGAACTGAGCCCAAGTTTTTAAAGAAGGCCCAACAGCAGCAAGCACCATGCATGCCGTTGGCTGGAGACATCTGTTGTGTGTACTCTGCACACCAACAGACCGGAAGAACTCCAAGCTCCTGCACGCCCACAGGAAGGCGCCTCTCCAAGGAAGCCAGATGTCCACATCTGGAGTAGCCAACCATCTGTAAGGTGATCATTTAAAAAACAAACAAACAAACAAAAAACCGCACCCAACATGACCACTAGACCCTCCTTTCCAGGAGGTTCTGAAGGAGCCTGCCCCCTGCGAACCACAGCCCATTTGTACTGCGCACAGTAGCTCCACTTCTGACCTCGTAACACAAAAATCAGCTTCTCAGCAGTGCTCTCTAATCCAAAGTGCAGAGAATCCTGCTTTTAACACGTAGGCGTCACCTCAGTCCACTTCTAAGGTTTCTCACACCGTGTCACCAGCTTCCCATCTGCCAGGGGCAGCCAAGATCCTGCACAGGGCTGAGGGCAGTGACTCTGGGGAAAGGAGGAGAGAGGGGAGGGTCCCTGTTCTCCTCTCACACAGAGAGGGCATGGGATGACAGGGTCACTGCAGTGACCGCTGGCTCCTGGTCATGTGCTCAACTGCAGGAGGCACACAGCCCGCTTGGGGGACCCACACACACCATACTTGGAGAAGTCTTCTGCGTTTGCGATAGCAAGAGGCCCTTCACAGCATGCCAGAAAGCGGGGCTCCTAGCTTTTACAACTAACTTCGTAATTAAATACAGCCAGAAGCCACTCTGGTGAAAAAGCACTGCCTTCTCATACAAGCCCACCGAGTAACTAAAAACAAGGCAGAAGCCTGATAGAAGCCTGCTTTTGTGTGTTGGCTCAGCGTCTGGCTTCGCTCTGCCTCATCTATCTCATCCCCTTCTGAAGCTGAAGGAGAGCCAGAGATAAGTCTCTGTTCTAGACTTGCAGTCACTTCTGATTCCAGGAACAGCAGAGCCTCCCAAGGCAACCCCCACCCCCCTCCATGAGGCAATCACTCAGGAACACAAGGGCAGCCCATCCCCCATCCCGCAGGAGCCAGCTGTCCCCTCGAGCAAGAAGCACTTCTTGCCCCCAGCCCCCAGGCCCCAGGCCCCATTCTCCCTCTAAAGCCAACACCCAAGTCAGTGTCCCAAGACAGACCCATGGTCACAAGATGCACCAATTCCTCTTCTCGGTGTGTGTCTTGTGTGTCTCCTCCTTTTGCCTCTTCAACTGATTTACGGAGACAGTGGCTGAGACTGGTCTGTTAGGGCAGCCAGAGCCTACTCTTCTGTTCTAAAAATTCTGTTTCTAGAACGTGCTCAACAGCTCCATGGTGGCAAGACAGGAAACACTCTGAACCCGGCTCTCTCCCGAACCTGGAGGAACTGCCTTGGTTCTGGCTTGTTTGTCCTGAGCACATCTCCCTCCATCAGCCCTCTCTGGGCACACGCGGCTGCTCATGACAGTAGGATTCTGGCCCAGGGCTGCCATGTGCTATGGCGTACGAGTCCCCCTCTAAGACAGAGCCAGCATAAACAGGACAACCGCCTAGGGCCCTAAGGCCTTCCAGTGATCTACTACAGTTTGTAACTCTGAGCATCTAATGGACTCTTGGTGTCTGCCTCAGTACCCTTGAATAATATCACGCTACCTCCAGAGGGGGCAGCCTGTGTCCCATTCAATTTGAATGAAACTCATTTGTCATCATGTAGAAGTCCAGCTCAATGATTTCTCCCACAACTTTTTTTTTTAAGGACCTTAAGAACAGTAAGACCCCCTGGCATGCTTGGTCCTGAGACGATAACCACCCAGCAACAGCTGATTAGCTACTAACTGGTCCTGAGGCTAATTCCAAATTGGTAAGCTTCCAAATCTACTCATCATTAACTGAGTTAATGACTCATTTCTTTGGAAGCTGCTAACGGTACACAGTGAGGGGTGCGCGACATTCCACGGGTGGGACACAAACACAGAGGCTGAGAATGTTAACCCAGCCTGTACCACGGGTCAGCAGGGCTCAGTCCTCAGACAGCGTCAGTGTTGCCGGGTAGCCTGGGCCTTCATGTTGAACTAGTCTAGGAAGCTTTCTTCCTAACAGCATTCCCCACTCTGCCTGCAGTGTGAGCCATCGCCTCACTGGGCGCTTTGATTCTGGCTTCAAACTCATCCTTTCGCCTACACCCCAGCAGTTCCCTAAACTGGGTGAAACAGCAGGAGGGCTGGCAGGCCATGTGGCACATGCTCAGTTGTTCCACACGAGCAGGCTGACCCCAGCAGAGTCAGGCACAGTGCTCAGATGCCCACTCTCGGTGCCAACCTCCGGACCACCTCATCCAATGCTCTCCTGCCAGTATTTAATAACTACTCTACCCTAATTAAACCTGACCTTGAAGAAGACACCGGCCTTTGACAGTGCACTGTCTGAGGCAGTGGTTACTGGCTGTGTCCTCAGATGCACTTCTGGGTCCCACCCCCTACCCCAACTGCTCCCATTGACTGAAAGGGCTTAATGTACTCGGAGGCTAAATTTTCTATCAAGTGCCTCCTGGTGGTGGTGCTTGCCTTTAATCCCAGCACTTGGGAGGCAGAGGCAGGCCGATCGTTCAAGGCCATCCTGGTCTACAGAGTGAGTTCCAGAGCAGCCAACTCCACAGATTAAAAGAATAGAGGACCAGTAGGTTTTTTTTCTTAAATTTATTTTTAATTTTATCTTATTTGTGTTGGTGTGAGGATGCCAGATCCCCTGGAGCTGGAGTTATAGACAGTTGTGAGCTGCCATGTAGGGTGCTGGGAATTGAACCGGGTCCTCTGGAAGAGCAACCAGTGCTCCTAAGCACTGAGCCATCTCTCCAGCCCTGAGGACCAATATATATATATTTTTTTGGTTTGGTTTTTCAAGATAGGGTGTCTCTGTAACTCTGGCTTTCCTGGAACTCTGTAGACCACGCTGGCCTCAAATTCACAGAGTCCACCTGCCTCTGCCTCCAGAGTGCTGGGAATCGCCAGTACTGCCTGGCAAGGATCAAGGTTATTGTATAAAGATTGAATGTGCTCAGAAAGTACATTAGCATTCAATCTCAATTAGGAAGGGGGGGGACAACATGGGTTTTGAAAAAAAAAAACAGTAGGGGAACACATACACATATACCAACTGTATTAAGCTGTTGAAAGAGTTGGTACTTAAGAGTCCATGTAACAGTTAGTCTGTGAGATATAATCACAGATTCAAACATTTGATCCATTTTTCAGTAAATGCACAAGAAGTAAGAAATAGTTTGCAAATGTCATTGCATAAATACCACACAAAAGAAAGTGGAATGGGGTTTAAATCATTTGCCTGCTCTTTTTATCATGTCTTTGTACAAATAACTATGACTGTGTAAAACTAAGAATTTATTCTAGGTTAGTAGAAAAAGAAATTGCAGTTACTAAACGGACTGCTCTATCACCCACACACAGCCTGTACACTTTCACCCAACTCTATTTCCGCACTCCAACACAATGGATTCAATTAAGAAGTAAGACTGCCAAGCCCAGAAGTGTCTGGCACATTCTGCACCCAGCAAGCAGCTCCCGGTGTGCAGTTTGCTTCCCTCTCCAGTCCAACTTTCTTCTGCATGTATTTCACTTCAGGGTACCCTCAGCGTGAGTCTAGGAAAATACCCCCAAAGACACCCAAAAACCAATGGCCACCACAGACCTTGGCATTTTCCTAAGCTCCCTCCACAGACACAGGGCACCTGCCCTCCCCCTGCCACCCACCTCAACAAACCCTTCCCCTGTAGTCTTGGCTGATGTATTCAAACCAACTAAAACAAATAAAGAATATTCTGTTTAGATTTGGACGGCGTTGCTGCCACAAAACCCATAGCCGGAGAAGTAACACAACCTTTGCAGCTGGTCATCTTGGAGATGCAGAAGATGTGTACTAAAATGGCAATATTGAAATGCTTGGCACATCTTGTATGAAAACATACACTCTGTTGGTGCTGGTCTAGAGAGACTGCAGAGACTCCACCCCACCACAGTCCCCTCAGCAAAGAGGCTGAAGCTGGGGCTCGGCTCCCCTCTGAGTCAAAATGGCCTCCACCCTACCTTACAATGTAGAAACAAGAATAAAGTTACATTTTCCCTTCAGTTTCCAAGGTGAACCAAGAACATTCAATTCTGTACCGTTCAATGCCCCCACCACCCCCAACAAAACAAAAGGCTGGCCCACGTGCCAAATCTAACAGCAAGGTTACCTAGCTCTTTAGAATATGCTTCCAGAGAAAAGGTGTTAATGGGAATCTAACAGAACGCCTTTAAGCCCAGCTGCTGCTATTAAAATTGCTCTCAGGGGGCGAAGAGCAAAGACGCCGACCTATTCCTACCCACAGTACTGCAATCAAAACTTCCGGAGTGACCCCCAAGTTAAGTCAACAAACAGAACGGAATCCCCGCTGAAACGCCGGCTAATTAAGCATCTGAAGTTCAAGGGCTTGGCTGTTGGATTAGAGCTTCCAGCACCAGGAGTCGGTTTTTAAAAAATGTATTTTCTAATTACACACCCTCATCTTGTCAACAGCTCTTAATACCTGAACACATCACAGAGGGGATCGCAAAGCCCGCTTTGAAGCCAGGGCAGACAGCAGGCCTGTTTTCCTTAATTGTTCTGCTACTATGTAATTTGAATCTCTACGTTGTTACTTTTTTTTTTTTCCTGGAACATTTTTTTTTTTCTTGTTTTGCTGCTCTCCTCTCAGATTGCTCTATGGCTGAGCTGCCCACCTGGCTTTACAGAATTCTTAAAGAAACGAGGTGTGGTTCTTGGAGCACAACAGTGACCGGCCGGGAAGCCTTTAAGAAGGCATTGTCTCCTGTTCTATTTACTAATTTTTAATTCAAGAGTACTCACTTCTAAAAGAACCTTCACTGCCTAGATTCCTGGCAGCGCAGAACTGCGGCTCTCCGCTCACTGCTCAGCAAGGGCTGGGGACAACTAGCTTTCATCTCCTTGTGACCCAGCAGGGCAGGACTGGAATCCACGGGGAAGATTAGCAACCAGAACCCTGGCTTCCTGGCTCCGCCCTCCTTCCTTCTCAGCACTTCTGCAAAGGCTTTCCTTTCAATAAAGGGAGCAGGATTGGCCACGTGACTTCATTCACCAAAGCCTGAGTGTTTTCCTTAGCACCTCGGCTGCCTCCTCCACAAGGAGGTGGGAGCCACCCAGAACAGCACTGTCTCCGCCCAGGCACAGGGCCCAGGCGGCATGATGGAGAAGAGGCTTGCAAGGCTATGTGCTGACTCCAGGGATCAAACACAGCGGCAGAATTTTCTAGACTAAAATCAGGACACCTAGTTCCTTTGGAAACATCTTGCTTCTCTGACAATCTTGTAAAAGTAGGGTATGTGGCTAGTCCTTGGACCAAACAGAACGAAATACACATGCTTTCCACAGCACCTACCTGTCTCATCTTATATGTCAGAACTAACAGAATGGAAATTCCACTATTGAAGAAAACACTTTTAAGGATCATACCAATCTATAGTCCTGTGTCAATAATGTACATAATTTTATATAAGTAGTTTAAAGACATAACTAATCCAATTAATTTCGGTTCCCAAACAAGACAACAATTCTACAGACTAATTAGACTTCCTACACACATACACACATGCCCGGGGTTTATTAGCTTCTTAATCAGCTGTGTTTATGAAACCCCAACCCCACTCCCAACTCAACTGCAACGGACTATGAAACACTGCCAGGATTTTATGTCTGTATTACTTATGTACTACATACTACCCAGGTTGAGCCAAACTGTTCCATGTCTGTGTAACTAACGAGGTCTGTTGGGGAGAATATGAGCAAGCACCCTGGGATGGAAGCACAGGTAAGAGCCTGGGCAGAGCTCAGCTGGCAGCAAGGACCTTCTCATTTCAGCTTCCAGGTCACGCTTCTAGCCTGGCTTCTACAAATCACGCTCTTAAAACACACTGATCTGCTGAGAACTTTTAATCTGCGCAGACCACCAATTTCTACCTGGATGTGAGCTACACACAGAAAGATGTCCATCCTGGGGTTCTCAACGGTCCTTTGTGGCTCAACAGACATCAAGGGCCCAGCTCTGGGAGCAGAGAGTGCAGGTTCACTCCCACTCTGATGCTGCTCTCTGCCCAAATCCAATTTGGCATATGTGCCTCCCTTTGAACATGTGGCTCTGGCATAACAGACAAACTGCAGTTGTCTGTTTTTCCTTAAAAATACCCCCTTTCCTTTTTAGAAAGGACTTTAGCATAGTACCAGAAGAATTCAGAATAACAGTAAACAAAATACCCCGTATCTCCTTGTATGGAAAGCTGTTTGGATTTCAAACGTGTGACTCCTGCAGGCTGACAGGAATTTTATCCTGGGGGGGAAACCTTAAGCAGGCCTAGAGGAAGCAGGTGTCTAAACACACTGACCCCCTGCAGCTTAGCACTCTTTCTGCTCTGCCAATGGATCCTTCCTGAATGTACTGAAGATACCACAGGCTTCAGGCTGGAGCGTATGGACTTCAGCCTGGGGTTCCCAAATGGGAGACCACCCACTCTGCCCGCTTACACACCCCCATCCACTGGGGACATGGAAGTTGCTAAATAAGTGTGTGTGGGGATGGGGGAGCAGACAGAAAGACTGACTTTCTCACATTTGGTCACACCCTGTTGTGTTTGTACGGCCTAGGCTTACTTATCCTCAACTCCCTTGCATTAGAAATTTCATAGTGTTTAATAAAACTTTGACCTTCAGCTGAGAGATTCACCATGGAGGAGACACATTCTGACAACTTGCATGCAGTTCATTTAATTAGATGTTCAAGTGCTGAGTAATTCCTGGAGACTCCTCTTCCTCTGCTCCAGTTTTAATTATAATAATAAAAGAATTACCTTTTCATCTGTTACTCTAGAATAACAGCATTTGTCCTAAGCTGTGAGTCTGAATCCCATGAGTTAACAGCCCCAACATACTAGAGAATGCATCTGGATGTGGACAGCGTTCAACTGGTCTGCTTGCGTTAAGAACCAAAATTGTACAGAGGTCTCCATGAGACACAGACCACCACCACCTTGTCTCCAAATCACACCATGGCTCCACCATGCAGCCAGTCTGTCCTGCTAGCAACCCCATATAGAAACACAGACACTAGGAGAACTGAGCACTCCAGCCCCACCCCCCAATACCCTCCCCCACCCTATCATACCCAAGCCTTTTCTGAGACATAGAAGCCGCTGCCAGCTGCAGCAAGCCTATCTCTATGCTCATGGACATTAGCTAAGGAAAGGAGCTGGTGCTGGGCTCCCTCCAGTCCCACCAGTCCTGAAGAAGACCTGCATGGTTACCTTTCCCTTGCTTTCTTTCAATCCCTGATCCCGAGTGTTACTGCTGAGTGGGGTGCTCTGAGAAGACCAGCTCACCCTGTCCCCATCTGTGCGAACCCCTGCCCCCTGCCCCAACCCAGCACACAAGGGATTTCCAGGAGCTCTGGACTTCTCAAACCTCCAGGGGTCTGCTACCCAGTGTGCCCCATCAACAGCTCCAGCATTGCCTGGGGACTTATTAACAATGCCATTTTGCCAGGTCCTGGACCTGCCGCACCAAAAATCCTGGGGAGGTTTACTTGCCTAGTACCCACAGACAGGAAACCCTCCAGGAAACTCCCAGTTATGCTCAAGCAAGCAGAGCTGCCATCAGCCTACGTAAGCCAAGCCACACTACTACCATTTCCCTGATGGAAACTACGGTGCCTCTGATGGACAAGCTTGTCACAGTCTACACGTACATGTGGAATGACAGGAACTGTTCCTGTGGACAGCCACTGGGACTCATGCTCACTTTCTGGTATGTTTTAATAAACCTTGTAGCTGGGCAGCAGCGACCTGGGGCCCAGTTGCTTAGGCACAGACCAGTATCTGGCACCTTCAGCACCCTCAACTGTGAAGATCTTGCTCTGGAGCTGCCACTCTGTAGAACCTCCACCGAGCCAGCAGATGGGAAGGGCAAGACCACAAGGACTCAGGCAAGAGATGGGTGGGTCTAAAACAAGGCTAAAGTCTCCTGCCGCTGTGGGGAAGGCATCAACTCTCTCAACGGCCAACTCAATGCTCCTGACAAGCTTTTGGAGAAAGACAACAGTGACATGGCGGCCAATAAGGAGAAGACCTAGCCAGCACGTTGGCTCTTAGACCGAGGAGCCACTAGGGAAGAACGACATCTAAGGTCACCCACCACTCTGCCCTCCCTCCCAGACTCAAGGTCAAAGTATCTCTCACCTTTCACGACTGTGGCTTCCTTCAAGTGATGGGACAGGAAGTCGATGCTGGCGTAGGTGCTGGCAGAGGGCAAGGCTCCAGTGCCTGGGCCACCACACACCCCGCTGCTGCCAGTGCCTCCCACGGTGCCGAGGAGCCCCCCAAGGCTACGGGTCCGGCCCCAGGAGCTCTTGTCTCCGGGCTGTGGATGCTGCGGCTGAGCTTGCGGTAAGGGGCCCTGCTCATCCCTCACATCGATGGCGATATAGTTGAGGCCGTTCTGGAAACCCACGGAGGTCTCTCTGCGCATGGGAGCCGTGCTGCCTCCTGGACAGCCAATCAGAGCCCCGGGCTGACCTGGGTTCCAGGGCCTAGCCTGCGGAGCTGGGGGCACAGCCAGCGAGGGCTGTGCCTGTCCTGGGGATGTGGGTGGCTCATCACTTCCTCCCAGGATACCACCGCCTTCACTGCTTTTCCTGAGAGACACGTTTTCCACGGAGGCCGAATTGTGGCGCTTGGAGTTGTGGGCGAAGGATGGGGACACCGGGGTGACAGTGGTGGTGGAGGAGAAGGTCTCCGAGCTGTGGCGCCGCCGCCCGCCCTGTGGGTCTGCGCGGATGACCTTGGCACCCCGGTGGGGATCAGGAGGCTGGCTGACCTGAAGGAAGGCCTCCACCCCAGACACCTGATCCATGAGATTTAGCCGCTTCACGCCCGATGTGGGGCTGGTCACTCGGGCACCTTCTGACTTTGGGGGTGCCGCAATAGGTTGTGGCGGTGTGGCGGCCACACCGAAGGCCATCTCGGTATAGTCACCGTTACCCCCAGGCTCAGAGGACATTGAGGAGCCAGCATTGGGGCCCTGGGACGTGGCAGCTGATGCTGGAGGCAGGCGGTAGAGCTCTCCCGGGGCAGGTGGCAGAGGCTGCTGCGTGGCGGATGGGGAGGCGGAAGGACGCGGGGGCAGCGGTGGGTATGGGGACGAGGCCTCTGGGGAGAGGAGGCCGTCCATGGAGCTCACTGTGTCCCCGCTGCGGGTGCCAGGCTTAGGGGACTTGGGAGAACTGAAGTCCAGGTTCATATAGTCAGAGAGCGGGGAGCGCTGCCGGCTGTCGCTGCTAGTTCCTGGGGTACCTGAACCCAGGGACGAGGCAGGGCTACTGGCTGAGAGCAGCGAAGAGGATGAAGCCGCCGATGCCAGCAGTGGGGGCGCAGGCGGGGACAGACGGGCTCCCGCCTCGCCAAAGTCAATGTTGATGTACTCGCCGGGGCTCTTGGGCTCTGCGGGTATAGGGTACTCTTGCATGCTGGGAAGGGTCTGCAGCCCCTCCAGTGACAGGCGCGTGGGCCGGACTGCCCGACAGCGCTGGCCCAGGAAGCCCTCGGGGCGGCCTCCGCTGGCACTGGGCCTCATGAGGGAAGGCACCGCTGAGTGGTGAGGCTGGGTATGACCACCCCCAGCTGCCCCAAAGGTGCTGGCCAACTGGGAGGTGCCTGGGGTGGCCTGGGGCCCCAGCCTCTCCTCCTCCAAGATCCGGCCCACAGGGGAGCTCATGAGCACATACTGGTCACTGTCCGCGCCGCCGCAATAGGGGGCCTTGTAAGAGCGGGGCAAAGAGCTGTAGCAGTGGCCAGGGACGCCTTTGAGGCCTTCCCCGCCTCCACGCAAAGCTGCTGCGAAGAAGTCAGGCGGGGTACACGCGGCGCCTGCCTCGCTGGGGGACATGTTGAGGTAGTCCCCGTTGGACAGCAGCTTCGGGTCTGCGTTCTCCATGGACAGCTTGGAGCCACACCACATTCGCATGTACCCGCTGTCCTCCGGGGAGCTCTCCGCTGGGGAGCTGGCTTTGTAACTGCCTCCGTTCACCGGGAAGGTCCTGCCTGCCCCTGAAGGGGGTGCTGGGGCAGCTGCTCCAGAGGGAGGCAAGGCCGCTGCCGCGGACCTCGGCTGCAGGATCTGCTTGGGGGCAGACACGCTGGTGGGGCTCATGGGCATGTAGTCGTCACTCTTGCAGCTACTGGGGCCACCACTTCTGAGGGCCGCCCCAGGGGTCATGGGCATGTAGCCATCGTCTGTCCCCAGGTTACTGCTGGAACTCTTGTGAGAGCCGATCTCAATGTCTCCATAGTCCTCTGGGTAAGGGTGGTAGGCCATTTTGGGAGAAGAGGCAGGGAAGGATGGGCAGAGGCGACCTGAACTGCCAGAGAAGGTGGCCCGCATGAGGGTGTACTCATCCAGGGAGGCAGAGGAAGGCTGGGGTACCGGCCGCTGACGGGCAGGGGTGGTCAGGGAGTAAGTCCTCTTCCTCAGCCCTCTGTCCAGGTCCTGGACCCCGTCCCCAGAGACTCTACGGTAAGGGCGGCCACAGTGGCTCAGGGGCCTGTCCATGCTCATATACCCATAGAGCTCGCTCCCACTGCCGTCCCTGGCCGGCGGGGTCTCCGCAATGGACTCGGGCGTGTTGCTTCTGTGGCTACTGAAGGCTCTCAGGTCGCCAGGGCTGGAGCCATACTCGTCCAGGGACATGAAACCCGGGTCGCTGGGGGAGCCCGAGGCGGAGGCACTGCCGCTGGAGGGGCGCTGGCCTTGGGGGTGATGCAGTGGATGAGGCAGGTGCGGGTGGGAGCCGGGGGGCAGCGGGTAGGAGCCCGAGCCGTGCCCACTGCTGGACGACAGGCTGCCGGGGCTGGTGGCCGCAGGCGGCGAGTGCGCCACCGGCATTGACATGGAGCGGCTGTGTTGCAGGGCGCCCCCTGCCGGCGCCAGCGTCACCTTGCTCGGGCGGCCTCCGCAGCCGCCGCTCAGAGTGTGCGAGCGGCTCAGGGGCGCGCGCACCGGCCCGGGGCTCAGGGGGCTCCCGGCCACCGACACGGGCCTGCCTCCCACCGGCCCGGCCCCGGCCCCGGCCGCCGCGCCGCCGTCGCCCTCGCTGGCCGTACGGACCCTGCACGAGCTGCACTTGGCTGCCGGCGGAGTGGCCGCCAGGCTGTCCGTGCGCGAGCGGCGCACCAGACCGGTCTGGCTAGGGGGCAGGTTGACCAGGTGGTGGTGGCGGCGCGCGCCCGGCACGCTGATGGGGTGCGTGGCCGACGACCCGGACGACTGACTCTTGCTGCGAGGCCGGAACTCGAAGAGCTCCTTGAGCGCCTTCATGGCCTCCAGGATGGTCTCGTGGATATTCTGCGCCACCACGGAATCATCGGCTTGCATCCACAGCTCGCCGGGGCCGGTGACGGCCGAGCGGCCCACCTCGATGAAGAAGAAGCTGTCCGAGTGGCCGCAGCGACGGATGTTCATGAGCTGCAGCGTCACCGACGGCTGCTCGCAGTTGAGCTTCACGAAGCCGATGGTGCGCGCGGACAGGCACAGGCGGTACACGCCCGTGAGGTTCTTGCTCTGGCCCAGACCCTTGGGCTTCAGGTTCACCTGCCACACCTCGCGGTACACGGCCGTGGCGGGCGTCACGAGCCCGTAGTCATCGCAGCCGGCGGCGCCCGCAGAGCCGCCGAGGACGCCCGGGAGGGAGGCGCTGCAGGACCCGCCGGCGGCCGCGGAGCCCCCATCGGAGCGGCCCTCGCTGACCAGGTCGGTGAGCGCGCGGTACCAGCCCTCCTGCTCCTGCTCGTTCTCCGCCGCCACGGCGAAGTACTCGTCCTTGGTGTAGAGGGCGATCAGGTACTTGTGCTTGGCGTCCGCGCGCTTGTTGATGTTCAGGCAGCAGTCGAGCGCGATCACTCGCTTCGGCGCGCCCGCCTTGCTCCTCCACTTCTTCTCGCTCTCGTAGTACTCCAGCCGCGGCGGCTGCGGCGGCGACCCCCCGGCCGCCGCTGCCTCGTCGCCGCCCGCGCCGGGGCCGCGCAGCACGAAGAAGCGCTTGTGGCCGTGCTTCTGCTTGCGCAGGTAGCCGCACTTGCGCACGCCGTGGTTGTTGTTGTTGTTGTTGTTGTTGAGGTTCGGGCCGTCCCCGCCCGCCGGCGCGGGGGGTCCAGGCAGGGGCAAGCTCGCCATCGCCGCCGGTTCAGGCCGCGCCGCCCGGCTGGGCGAGGAGGGGATGGCGAGGGCCGAGGGGCGCGGGCGGGGGCGGCTCCCCGCCACCCGTCGCCCGGCCGCCCGGCCACGCGCGCGCGTCCCCCGGGCGCAGGCGGTGGGCTAGGAGGCGCGCGCGGCTCGGTGGCGCAGGGCCCTCCGCCGCTCCGGAGGATGCTGGGCGCGGGCGGTGGCCGCCCCCCGCTCCGACTGCCCGAGGCCGCTGCCTCCCCGGCTCCGGGCTCTCGGGCGGCGCCCGGGGACCGGCTGGCTGGGCCGGGAGTCGGGGTCCCCGAGCCGCGGGGCCGAGCTCAGGACGCGCGCGGCCGGCCTGCCGCCGCCGCCGCTCTGCGCTGCGCGAAGCCGGGCTGCGTCCGCACACTCGGGGCCCACGCCGCTGCTGGAGCCGCCGCTGGAGCCGCCGCCGCCGCCGACCCGGGCTTGTCGCGGTCCCCGCCGCACAGTGAGTAACACATCGCGCACCGAGTGACTGAACTAAGAGCAAAACAACACGTGACTCTGCGTTACGCAGGCACACTCGCGCGGACGCCCCGCCCCTCCGCCCCGCATTGGCGTCGCGTCCCTCGACGGACGGCTAGCCCGGCCAATGGGCGCGAGGCGCGGGGGGGTGGGGCGGGCCGACACGGGGGCCGCGTTTCCCGCCGTCCCCTCCCCCTCCCCCGCCGAGGCCGGGCCGGGGCTCGGCGGGGGCCGGGCCGGGCTCATTAATCAGGGGCTCGTTGTGGGCGCGGGCGGGGGCGATGCCACCCAGGGCGGGAAGCGGGCCGCGGCGGAGGCGGGTGCGGGGTGTGTGCTCCCGCCTCGCGCCCTGGTAACTGGCCCCTGGCTTCCGCCGCGGAGGGGCGACGGGACCTGGCGCGGGGCGGCGGACCCCAGCGGCCGGGTGGGCGCGCGGCGCAGGGCGGTGCCCCCGTGGGTGGCAGGCGCGCGGCCCGGCTTGTTTACGAGCGTCGCCGCCCGCCAGCCCCGGGTCGATGGCAGCTCCGGGCCCTTTCCCGGCGGCGAGCCGCGCGAGGGGCGCCCCGGAACCGCCCCACCCTCCGCGGGCGCCCGCCCCCGCCCCCGGCCGTGGGCTCTTTCCGGGGCGTCATCAGAGCCATTCACTTGTCAGGTTCCCGGGAAGTGGAAGTCGCCTGTTCTGGATGTAATAGGAGAGAGGAGGAGGGCGTGCTGGCGTAGGAAAATGCGGTTTCCATAGTGCCGGGAAAGGGCGGGCCTGGGCGGGAGCGCGGAGTCGGGAGCAGGTGCGGGCGGGTGCTACCCGCGGCCCCCGCGCCCCCCGCTCGCCCCCCGCGCCCCGCTTGCCCCCCGCGCCCGGCCTGCACCCCGCCACTGACGGGCGTCGCCGTGCCTAGGAGCGCGGCCGCGGGCACAGCGCCAAGCCAAAGATGCCCTTGAACTACGGCTTTGAATCTCTCTATCTCCCTGGCCTTTGTGACTTTCAAAGTCGATGGCAAATAAGCACTCGCGCGTCACGTCTGCTGACAGTGAGGGCCGCTAGGAAGGGCACTGATCCGAGCTCACCGAGGGCGGGCTAGGACTCCTGATCCAGATGGGTAAACAAAACAAACCCTTGCTCGTCAGAGAAGAAAGTATCCAAATGAAACAATTTCTGACCAGAGTTTATCTTACAGCATAACCTTGGTTATTTTGTACTGAGTCCTGCCTGGAAGTTCGCCTTGGAATGCCCTGAGTAATTTACAAAAGTCATTACTGAGAATACAATGACACGTTTAAGAAAAATAATTGCACATTGTGATTTTGAAGCTCATACATGCTGTAACCTTTGTATAAAATGTGCCTTAAACACTCTGATGGTGAATTTTATGTGCCATAATCTAAGCTAATATCGAACCTGTTCTGTTTTTAGCTTGTATATGGTTATGACTATGGTTATTGATGAGTAGCAAAAGCTTGGGGAAGATCAGTGTAGTAAATATAAAATTAATCTCAAAAATTGAATTCGGTCTTCCATTTTAAACTACACCCTTTAAAAGTAAGAGCAGGGAATGCCATTGTGAGTGTACGCGCCTATATGTGTGCGAATGTGTGTGGCTGCAAACCCGGTCGTGAGTGTCCATGTGTGCGCACGCTGTATTTGTGCGTGTACTGAGGACACTGTCGGTGGGCACTGGCTCTTCCTCCATCACCAAGCGTTCTCTCTACCCAGAGGAATCATGACAGCATGACAGGGTTTTTATCTTGGAACTTGAAGAAAATGTGGCTCGATTTTATTGATTGTGATAATTTACATCCCACTTTACAAGACACATAAATGGGTCTGTGTGCTCTGTAACCTGAAACAGCACAGGACAGAGGCCACTATGTCAGTGTCCTATGCTTTCTTTCGAGAAAGTATCTTTGGTAACCATTTTGTTTTCCTTTTTATTTTGACTCCTAATACAAAATTAGAATGTTAGGAATGCATCGAGTGACAACGTTCTGTGCCCACTGGAGCTAGGCCAGTATCAGCTCTGTTTTCCTTGAGGCTGTGTTACTGTTAGTGTTGGCAGGTGACCTGTTCTCTGCCTCAGTTACCTAGCTTGCAAGTACAGGAGGGGCTGGGGAGAGGGAGGGACTGGGGAGAGGTACCGCTTCCCTCAGTGGCATTTTCTGCTCACGAAAGTGGTGGGTCTCTTTACAGCAAAATGCTTGTCAATTCTGAAGCCCTAGATCTTCCAAGTGCAAATGTGAGAGGTCCCTCCCCAGTGAGAAAGTCCCAACCCGGCTAGCACCTTGTTTCTCTCCTTCCTGCTGCCAGATAAGCTGTTTATTTACTGGAAGCTGGTCGGCTATCTTGTGATTTTCCAACTGTTCTCCCATACTTTCTCAGTACAAGTCGGCTCCTAACATCTGTCATGCTCAGCTCACAGGACTGGGTGCCGCTTACCTGGCCTGTTGCCAGGGAACAGCCGGACTGCAGGTTTTCTCCTGGTTTAGGAGCTTTCCTTAGAATCTTCCTTCTCCTTTTACAGCTAACAAATGGCCATAGGGTTTTGGTTGGTTGGTTGCTTTTGGTTTTTCAAGACACCGCTTCTCTTCTCTGTGTAGCCCTAGCTGTCCTGGAACAGTCTTTGTAGACCAGGCTGGCCTCTAACTCAGAGATCTGGCTGCCTCTGCCTCTCCAGTGCAGGGATTAAAGACGTGTACCACCACACCTGGTGGCCATAGCTTTTTATGAAGAAACATTTGGCATTTTCTTTTTAACATAGATTCATGCAATTATGTTTCTTTTGTTAAAAGAAAAATCTGTAGTTTTTAAAGTATTTTCATTAAGTTATTAATTATGTAATTGGATAGAATGTGTCAAAATCTATGATAGACACAGGATTACCAAAACGGATCATAGATTTTATTTATGTAGAGAGACTAGTATAGAAGAAAAAAAGTATATAGGTTTTAGTTTTTCTTTAGTGCTTCATAGGTTAGGTGTCTGACAATTTCTGTCTAGATCAACTCTATAAACTGACTAAGCAGATTGTTAAATAGAAAGCTACATAGCCAGAGTGAATAGCCCTCACTTAAAATGTGTTCCAGGAAGCCTAACACCACCCATTTATGTTGGCAGGTCTATTTACTCTTTAGAAAGGATGACATCGTTTCCCCCGTTTCTCTGCACTCAGGGACTTGATTCACAAGCTTATTTAAAACATTTGCGTTTCTGCTGAATGAACCTTTGCACATACTTTTGCCCATCTAAGATTAATAGGGGGGCTTGCTGCATTATAGGGGCTTTCCCTCACCCACCTTAATCTCTTTGCTACTATGTTTCAACTGAAATTGCACAAGAATTTTGTAACATGTGAACTCTGTGTTTGCAACAGGATAACTTCCCCGAAAGAATGTAACTGTTGTTTGCCCCATTTAGTGTCTGTGCCTGGCAATGCAAACAGTTAAACAATCAGAATTTCTAAAAATTCAGCAGGCAGAAACGGGGGTATCTCTTTGAGTTCAAGGCCAGCCTTGTCTACTTAATGAGTTCAAGTCCTGTCGGGCTACTTTGTGAGACTTGTCTCAAAACCGAAGAGAAACAACAAAGAAACAAACAAAGAAAAAAGAGAAAGGAAAAGGAAGAGGAAAAGGAAGGAAGGAAGGAAGGAAGGAAGGAAGGAAGGAGGGGTTTTTTATAAATTGATTATATTAATTCTTTGGACATTGTAATGGCTTTCCACTTTAGTATTGTTCAGATAATTAAAAATATTGATTCAACAGTCCTGATAGTCCAGGTGGTCATTCAGGGAGGGGTTTTCTAAAATAAAAGCTTATCAAATGTTAAAATCACCATAACTTTTTAAGTAAGTTTTTTTTTTCTTTCTGGAAAGTATATAAATCAAATTAGGGCTATTATACAAACAAATGCAACCAATCCAATATTCACATTGTCTTCATTTTGAATGTATTAAAGAACTGAAAGCATTTAAAAAGTGACTACATTCAGGAAGTTAAATTCTTACCAAAATACCTTTGGATTATGTTGTGTTTTTTATTTTTAGAATGTATTGTAAGGTTTAAAGCAAAACAAATTTAAAACGAAACAAACAAACAAACAAAAAACTACTTTCCATGCTTGAAGTAAAGCGTTTGAACTGGGGGTGCAGCCCCTCATAGAGTGCTTACCTGGTTGGGTTCCTCCCTAGCTCTGCGAAATAAAAACTACATGTCCACCCGTGCACAGCATGGCTGAGTGTAAAAAAAAAAAAAAAAAATGCTGTTTTCTCTTAGACTCCTTTGTTCCCTGTAACATTCCTGTTACATTCCCGTTTGCAGAAATAAACTCAGAGAAATGATGCTCGGGGTTGCTGCTGCTGCTGTAGCTGCAGGGTTAAAATAATTTGATTTTGTTTCTCTGCCAGAGAATAAAACTGTCTGCTCCTGGGTCCACACAGTGGATTCCCGTGACATTAACAATGTCTCCGAAATGACACAGCTATATTTTGTGGAGGTGTCATAGGAACAGCTGGGGGTGACCTTCTGCAAGTCCCTGTGCCTCAGGAGAGCAAGGTCAACCTGTGCTCTTTGATCAGGAGCAAGCAGTTGCCCTGGGTTAGCAAGTAGCTCCCGAGGTGGCAGACACAGCCGGCTGCCTCCTGCCAGGTGCCCTGATGTTTGGTGCAACTGTGTCCCCTGAAAACCTGCCATGTTCCTACAGCCATTAGCAGGCTGCTTCTGTCTAGAGTCTGGATTCTAAGGTTGTTTTAAATTCCAGCCTACGGATAACAGGAAATGTGGCTGGCTCTTACCCATACTGCCACCCACTGGCGACATCTCTTCTCGAGGCACCCGGGGAGCACAGCTGTACCTCCACTAGTGGCTGGAAGGTTTTATACAAAATCGCTTACCACCTAACATACGTTCCCTTTGCTGGAATCCTGAAGGAAGACAGTGAAGATGATTTGAGATAAAACAGAGAAACACTGATTCAGAATGACCGAGAGCAAGAAGAACAGGTGAGGAGCGGATATGAGAGAGGACTTCTGGGAACAGACCAAGTAAGGGTGGACGGAACTCGTCTGCGCATCTTACCACAGTGGGGTGGAAAATACTTATCAATGCCAGTTTAAAGTGTCAGGAAACAAACAAAGCAACACAATAAATCAAGACTCTAAACTCGGGGCTATTCTGTGCGTACTAGATCAAACCTGAGTGAAAATCACAACACACTCCACCCTACGTTGGCCACTCACCCTCAGATTCTTTTCAGAAAAAGCCAAAATCACACAGAAAGATATCAATAATGAAATTTTGAAAAAATATGAGTGGGAAAGAAAACATAACTCTCTAAATTGTAAATGACAAATGTTAGTTCACAAGTGTCCACCATGACTAAGTTTCTGAGGAAAATACTTAGAACTGTGTGCTATGACTCCTTTTTTCATTCTAAATATGTAACCATTTCTTCGATTTCTTGGTCTCAGATTAAGTGATGCTGGATTCTATTTTATACCGCAAAATAGTGGCAATGGGAAAGTTGGTGATGTGTGTTTGGAGAGAGCTGTTATTTATCTAAAGGGAAGGACCCCAAAGGCTTGATTGATATGCGTGTACTGCCAATCACATTCTTGGGGTTCTACATAAAAAACAAAAGCTGGTATACATCAATAACAGTAATTGGGGGCTGGAGACATGGTTCAGTGGTTAAAAGCACTTACTGCTCTTCCAAAAAACCACGACAGATGGTTCACAACTGTCTACACAGCCCTATGGGATCCAATGTCTTCTGACCTCTGAGGGCACCCAAATCCATGTGACATTCACTCAGACACACATACATACACTCAAATAAAATAAATATTTAAAAAATTAAATATGAGGGACGGGGAGACCACTCTGTGGTTCAGAGCACTTCTTGCTCCTGCAGAGAACTTGAGTTCTGTTCCCAGCACCCACATGGAGCTCACAACTCCCTGTGACTCTAGTCCTTGGGGGTCCAGCACCCTCTCCTGACCTCCATAGCACCGGTAAGGCACGTGGTAAACATGCATCTGTGTAGACATTCACACATACGTATAAAACATAAATCTTAAAAAAAATGTGTCAGGAACAGTAATCTAGTAAGTGTTTTATCATGCTTACACACCGTGACGCCTCGTTCTGAGCAGTATGCAAGGGACATTTAAAATTCCATCCTCCCAACTGCACACGTTATAAGTATATGTTCCTGGTCAAGAAAGCATTACACTGAAGTCTTTTAATTCCTGGGTAAGACCCTGTCCTTTGACTCCACAGATTCATAAAAGATTAAGCAGGAACTGGAACGCTGATCCAGCATGGGTGGACGGGGTTAGATTCCCCCAGGCTACAACCAAAAAAAAAGCCATTTGGCTCTCACACATGCCTTATACTTTTGCCTTATTTAGCACATTTATAACACAAATGTTACTAACAACACTAAGCTAACTGAAAAGTACAGACATCCCCAATTTCCCCCAAACAAAGTAACCAAATCATCTTGTGAAATGAAGGCAGAACCTCGCAAGCCAGGTCCTCTGAAACTGTGCAGACTGCAGACTGCCCTGCAGCACACACATTCTGAGAGTTACTGCGGGGAGATCAACAGCAGCAGCCCTTCCGACACTGGCTAGTTTTTTCCTCAATGTTTCAGAGACTACACCAGTGCAGCTATGCTAAAAAGAGTTACACGTTAATCCTATCTTAAAATGCTGTTCTCTATGGAATGGAATAGTTCCTGTCTTCTAGGTTCTGAATTTGAATATTTAAAAACCCTGTTATGCACTGCAATTAAAAACAAAACAAAAAACTGAGCTACATTGGTATTTGCCCTTTCTCTGGTTAAGTGTGTACTGAATTCTAAAGCCTCTTCACACCACAGTAGGAGCTTCAGATGACATTCACGTCCTGCACTGAGTTAAAAAGGACCAGTGTACATGACATTTTTGTATCTTCAACTCAGATCATGAAATCAGCAAACGCTAAATGACTGAGCATGCCCCGGACATGTGTAGATCCTTTTCCTTTACAGATCCAGGATGCAGCTCTTCGCCTCTGCGCCCTCTGCCTCCACAGGGCACAGCCCTTCATGTGGTTGAGGACTTTGGTTTTTATAAACATCTTTGATTGTGACATAGAATTTGAAAACAGAAATTGTCACATGTTATTGCGACATCATCTGGTCTTTTTCTTAACTGTAGTTTTAATTCCTGATGTTGCTGTTTTAGTCTGTCCTTACCAACTTGTAGAGAAAGTGGTTTCTCTCATTTTTCTCATTTTTTTTCTCAAAACCATTCTTTATGTATACATATTAAAAACATGGTAAAGGATGATTTGATCCGGTTTTAATCTTTGAGCCTAGGGAGTTTCATTGTCAAACATCACGTTAGAGTCCACCTTCAGGAAGATTCCAGGAAAGTGTGAAACAAAGTTATAATGATGAAACAAGTTTGTGGCCTGGTGGGGTACACCTGAGGTCCCAGAACCTGACAGGCAGAGGCAAGAGAAGCGGCAAAAGGTTGAGACTCCTGGGCTACAGAGTCCTATGCAGTCTTAGAACACAAACAAACACACAAAACAGAATGAAAGAGAAAGAGAGGAAGAGAGGGAGGGAGGGAGGGAGGGAGGGAGGGAGGAGAAGGGAGGTGACCTCCATTCTACTTAAATAGATTTGCCTTTTGAGGAAAATTATGTCTGCATAAGTAAAGGAATAAATACAGCCAAGTGGGAAGAAACTTGTGGCAACTTTTAAGATGAATCTTGTTTACACACATCTTTTTATTTTACTGTATCAATGTCAGACTTGAGCACTTAATGTTTAAATTGGCTTGGGAGTCAGTGGGATCTGTCAGTTCTGTGCCTTCAAAGACATGTCGATAGCCATCAGCTCAGGTTGAGGGGAGCTTCCAACTCATACAGAAGCAGGCGAGGAAGGCAGTGGATGGATAAAGTACTGTATTTTGTGTTCAGGTGCAGAAGATCAGTCCTGACCTTACCTACCTGTCCAGATGTTTCTTTTTTCTTTTCCTTTCTTTCTTTCTTTTTTTTTTTTTACCCAAGACAGGGTTTCTCTGTTATAATTCTGGCTGTCCTAGAACTCACTCTGTAGACAAGGCTGTCCACGAACTCACAGAGATCCACCTGCCTCTGCCCGCCATGTGCTGGGATCAAAGGCGTGTGCCACCACCACCTGGCTCAGATGTTGTTTCTTAAATATAGCTAATCATTAGCCACTTGCTGCCCCCTTCCTCTTCCTCCTCTTTGGTTCCTGTTTGTTTTTGTTGTTGTTAAAGTTTTTTGAGACAGGGTCTTTCTATGTAGCTCTGGCTGGCCTGTAACTCACTATGTAGACCAGGCTGGCCTCAAATTCATAGAGATCTACCTGCCCCTGCCTTCCAAATGCTAGGATTAAAGGTGTGCAGTGGACCACCACTGCCCAGTTGATCATTTTCTTCTTTAAGTTTGAAATAAGAAGTTTGCTCTCCCCATCTAAAATGAGGGTTGCTATGCCTGGTGGATATCACAGGAGGGGAACCCCTTTCTCTTAAGCCTTGGTGGATTACAGTTTCAATTGTGGGAGTTAACACTTTTAATATAAGAAGCAAACGTGCCCATTTCGCAGAGAGTGCAGCCATTTAAATGAAACCCAGATGCTTCAAGCCAATGCCTTCTCAGGTGAGGAACTGACCATCTCACAGGGAAGGGAGACCGTAAGTACAGTTCGTAAATGTCACTTCATGCTGAATCAAGAGTTGGAAACTTCATTGTGTCCTGTGTCTGGTTGTTTTTGGACTGCTCATGCTCCCTTGCACAAGGTACCAGGAACTGCCTGCATAATTCATAGTCACACTTGACATGCTTCCGAGTTGAGATCCGGCAATGAAGTTGTGCAGACCCCAGGAAAGAATGAATCTTGTCAGACTCATCAGCCACAGGTGCCACTGTGTGCTTGGTGGTCCCCGGGGATTTTGGTTTTCCCAGGTCTCTTGGACCTGGTCTCTGTCAGGTGTCTTAGGTCCCCCAGATCTCAGGGTCCCATCATGTATCTTGGTCCCCAGGTCTCTTGGACCTCCAGACCTTTTAGTCCCCTCAGATGTCTTACTCCTCTTGAGTCTCTTATTTCTCAGATTCCTTGATTCCTCGCAGGTCTCTTGGTCCCCCAAGTCTCTTGGTTCCCCAGGTCTCTTGGTTCCCCCAGGCCTTTTGGTCCCTAGGTCTCTTGGTCCCCCAGGCCTTTTGGTGCTGCCAGGTCTCTTGGTCCCCCAGGTCTCTTGGTCCCCCAGGTCTCCTGGTCCCCCAGGCCTTTTGGTCCCCAGGTCTCTTGGTTCTGAGTCTCTCAGCTCCCACTTGTGTCCTTGGTAAAGCCAAAGCACACAAGAGACTGACACCCCTCCTTCAGTCATTGCCAGGGTGTGTGGACAGCAAACTACACTCTCAGATAAAGTCATCCTCAGGGTGAAGACTAGCGTTGCTCATTCTCCATTCAATACAAGCTGCTGCCCGAGGCACCTCCCTGCATGGTGGCAGCTGTCAGCCTCTGTGTATTGCTCCACTTGCCTTGGAGCAACAGGAGCCAGGCAAGTCAAGCTGCATTTTGTCCTGAGCTTTCTGGTCAAAGCAGCTGGTGTTCCCTGACATCTTCGAAGTCCCAGTAGCAGGCCACTCACTTCCCTGTAGAGAGAGTGGAAGAGGCATTTCAGACACCACCAGTGCCCCTAGGAAGTGCAGAGTCAGAGGGCAGCATGGAGCACACCTGCAGTTCTCTGTGTCAGAAGGACAGCTGTAAGACTAAAATCAACCCTGCCATGCAGGGCAGCACAGCGGGTTTGAAAGCTGGCATTTGAGTGCACTGAAGGCTAACACGGAATCTTCCACAGATGTGCTGAAATTGTGCTGAACGTCACCAGAAGATGTGTTGAAGACATGTTGAAGGTGGATCCCCACCTTCCCTCCAGAAGTAACAAATGCTAAGTATTAAAACACGCAACCATGAAACTTAGGAAAAAACACAAAGAAACATCAATATTTCATGTTTTAAAATAGAATCCCAGGGGGAAAAGAGTGGAAAAGTTAAAGGGAAAGAAATTACAGCTGATATCCACGGTGAAGCACTAATTATGTGACTATTTAGTACTTTAAGAACAACTTAAAATAATGAGAGCAAAAACATCCAAGAGCCAACAGAGCAAACAGGTGCAAGAGCCTCGCACAGGAAAGCTGCCTGCACCTTCCGTTTACTTGCCAATTCTGAGACCCGTTCTTAAAGGACTTCCCAAGATGCCCCATGTACTCTAGTCAAGGGTGTTCTATGCTTTGTGTTTATATTTTGGACTTTTTTTTTTTAAATTAGAAAGTAGTTTGGGGGGGTGATGTTGGAGAAATGGCTGAGCAACTAAGAACACACTTGCTGCTTTTCCAGGAGATGAGAATCTGACTCCTAGCACCCATGTTATATAGCTGGCAACCACCTGTAACCCAAGGGAATCAGAGGCTCCCTTCTGGTCTTAGAGAGCATGTGCATGCATGTGTGTATACACACTACACACACACAAGATAATGATAGATGATAGATAGATAGATAGATGATAGATAGATAGATAGATGATAGATAGATGATAGATAGATGATAGATAGATAGATAGATGATAGATAGATAGATGATAGATAGATGATAGGTAGATGATAGATGATAGATAGATGATAGATAGATAGATAGATGATAGATAGATGATAGATGATAGATAGATGATAGATAGATAGATAGATAGATAGATGATAGATAGATGATAGATGATAGATAGATAGATAGATAGATAGATGATAGATAGATGATAGATAGATAGATAGATGATAGATAGATAGATGATAGATAGATAGACAGATGATAGATAGATGATAGATAGATAGATAGATAGATAGATGATAGATAGATAGATGATAGATGATAGATAGATGATAGATAGATAGATGATAGATAGATGATAGATGATAGACAGATAGATAGATAGATGATAGATGATAGATAGATAGATAGATAGATAGATGATAGATAGATAGATGATAGATGATAGATAGATGATAGATAGATAGATGATAGATAGATGATAGATGATAGACAGATAGATAGATAGATGATAGATGATAGATAGATAGATAGATAGATAGAATGCATCTTTTATACAGAAATTGACCTTTCTGTAGTTCCATAAAAGGCGGAATAAGTTGATCTGTAACAGCCCTCTGGATCTCCAGCATGGCACGTCCACACATCCTATAACTGCTACTGTCACTCTGTCTCCTCCGCCGACTGTAAGCCACTCCGTGGGGACAGTACGGAAGGAGCCTTTCTGTAGGGCAGCAAATGTAGATGTCTCAGGATCCAGGGGACTTGCTTTGCAAAAATCATGAAGGACTCCAGACGGTGCAATGAATCTCCTCACCTCTCTCTCTATATCTCCCCCCACCCCCTAGCTGTGAATTCTCACACACACTTTCATATAGAGGAATAGGATTGTGGTGATAAACTGAGCCTTCAATTTTAGTGCATAATAAAAATCACTTTAAGAGAGCAAGCGTGTTGTAAACTTCTCCAGCAGCACAGGCTTCAGGCGCAGGTAGCTCAGATTCGCTTCTCTCCTCGATTCCGGAAGCTGCTTTAGAAGATGTGGCTCTGCGCTGTCTGACTCCGCACCTCCCCAGAGTGTCAGGTCTGCACAGTCAGCTTCCGTGTCCTCTCTCCTTTCCTCTGAGGAGGAATAGCAGAGGCCAATAACATATGTCACGGTCTTAACTGCTATGCATTTAAAGGAAACCTCCCTGGCAAACCCCCATCAGCTCATTCTACAGGAGACTCTTAGATTATCAGTTAACTCTTCTCCTGGTGCAATGAGAACTAGTTCAACGAGTTTAATGAGCCACCTTGTGAGGACTGCAATATATTTAGAAACATTGGACATCTTTAAAGACACTGAGTTCCCTACCCACAGACATGGCACATTTCCCAATCTTAAGAGATTTTCAATTTTCTTCGTACAAAGTTATGTAACTGTGCCTATAGAGGTCTCAAGCGTACTTGGTTAGGTTTCCTCTTCCACCTCGTATCTCTGGTTCCTTTTGTCTATACTTCCTGTACACAAAACTTCGGTTTTTAAAATTGTTGTTGCTTGGGTAAAGAAATAAAACACCCAATGTTTTATTTTTCCAGCCCTCTTACTAGTCCTCATACTTTGAATATGTAGGGAGATTTCCTTGGCGATACTGTGGAAATACTAGTATTCTTATGTCTTCTTTTCAAATTCAAGTTCAGGTTCCTCAGTGAACCTCATCTTAGTCCTAGATTAGAACCACTACATAGGCAAGGGCAGAGGCTTCTTTCAATCCACTGATTGTGTGTGTGTGTGTGTGTGCATCGCACACGCTTGCGCGCATGCATGTATGTAGGGTACATATGCCTGTGTGCGCGCCTGTGATTTTAAGAAAAGGTGGATGCAGGTGTCACCCTCAATCTCTTTCCACCTTGTTATTTGAGATCGTCCCTCACTGAACCTGGAGCTCACAGTTTCGGCTAGTCTGGGATTTCAAGTGTATGCACGTGGCTGCCATTTTCTTTTCTTCATAGTTCAATCACTTTAGCAACAAAGCTGTCACCCTAGCCTTCAAATATTTAAATTAAGTCTCTCAACCTAGGGAAATATTTATTGTTTAATCCCTTGCATTTTTTTAACTTAGAAAGAACATAACACTTCATGTATGTCCTTTAAATAGAACTGTTAGTGCTAAGCTACAGTAATACATAGCGACAGTAAATGAAATGTAGTTAACAAAATTATTTAAATTTAAAAAAGAAAGAAAGAAAGAAAGAAAGAAAGGAAGAAAGAATCCTAAAACAACAAATCATTTTCTCAACACATTGTATCTGAATGGACAGTTATTTGCAAAACAAGTTCTATGTAAATCTTCCTTCCCTTACTTATGGACCGCAGGCTCCCAAGAGGGAGATGACAGTCTGATTTTGAGGGCTTCCTGGTGTTACTCACTTCTTTGTGGTCAGGATTGCCACTGGGATCCACACCAGGCACCCCAACAAGCGTTGCACTGTAATGCATATCCCTCAGTGAGGCTGCCATCACCCCAAAAGTCACCCTCAGTGACTCACTGCATGGAATCAAGATGAGGTTTCACAACATGGACAAACAGGACAAGGTTTGGGAAGTTAGTGCATGACTGGGGTCAGTGCAGGGCATGGGGTTAAGTGCCTGCGAATTGCTGCTGCTTTGCTTGACTCTTTGAACTTTCTCAAGTCCTCACAAACTTGGGTTGCTTGACAAAGTCAACAGAATACCCTGCCCAAAGCCAAGGACAGCCACAAAGTGGCATGCTCATCCTGGTTTCTCACTGCTCTGCCCCTTTAGCTCACCTCTGACTGAGGTGACATCATTCTATTTCACTGTCTGTCTCAGCGACCTGTGACATTGCCTGAGCTCAGCACCACACCAGCTTGGACAGGATTCAGCTCAGCTCAGCTCAGCTTCTCCCACCTGCTCAGAAAGAAGGCCTGAGTCTTGTATATGTACATCCATGGAGACGGCCCTGCCCTCTCTAAGGCCACTGCCATGCTTCCTCCAACTCCTGCCTTCCTGACTCAGCAAGCACCCCTCTCTCCAGGGATGTGGCCTTCCACTGTATCCTGCCGCCATCTTCCTGTCTCACCACCACGGTGGACTTCTCCAAGGTCCTGAATCCATCGGCGTACCTCCAGACTTGGAGTTTAAGGTTCATAGTTTAAGGGTCAGACACTCTCCAGGAACTGAGTGTCTGCACCCACTTAACTGTGGGGCTTCCTGAGCAAGGCAGGTAGATCTGGGGTTCTGCTTGCCCCCTGCCATCCTGGATCTGTCTGTGAGGGATGCTGCTCCGGCCGTGGTAGCGACCGTGCCTAATGGCTGTGTCCTCTTCAGCAAGTGCACAGGACGTTTGACTTGTTTTTCTTTGTTTTCCTGTAGTTAGATCTCACTGTTTTTAGGATCTTTTTTTCCAGTTATAAACAGTATCTGGGTGGATGTGTTCTTTATACATTTTGTTTATATTTGGCTTCGTTCCCAAAGGACAGATTCCTACCTAGGAGTGAGGATCCCCAGGTGCTGAATAGCAGAGTGTCCTGTACACCACTGAATGGCTTCCAAAAAGAGCTGTCCCAACTGTGCGGGAGAGTGCTTCTCTCTCCCCTTCTGTCACCACAAGGCTCAAATAGCCACAGTTGTACCTGTGACACAGCGTATGCTCTTCTCTGGGTGCTGACAAAGCCAGGCATTCGCAGCTGAGGAGGGACATGCATCTCCTCTCTTCCCTACCTCTCTTTGGGTGTAAAAAAAAGGTTTGTTTTTGTGTACATGTGTATGCCTGTGTGGATTTATGTTCACCGTGTGCATGCAGGTGCCCATGGAGGCCATCAGAGGGCGCTGGGTGCACAGGAACTTGAGTTACAAGCAATTGTGAGCCTCGATGTGGGTGCCAAGAACTAAACTTAGGTCACACACCAGATTCACTGCTTGGCCTTTCTGCTTGTGGCTACAAGCCCTATTTTAGATTCTATCCACACAGAGTCAGAGTTGGCCACTGGGAAGAGGCTGACAAACCTCAACCTAGACAGTGCAGTGTCCTCACTGGCTCCTGAGACTCTGGGATATCAAGCAAACTGCATTTCCTGAGAAAAGCAGCTGGAAGTCTCTCAGTGACTTTTAAAGTGGTATTTAGGTTTAATACTCTCCAATTATCAACCTAGTAAAATAGATTAATTTGTCTTTTAGGGAAATGGAAATGCTTAATGGAGTCAGACAGTCCTGTGAGTCCTCCATAAACCACGGCTGGAGTGAGACGGGAGTGTTCGACCAGAGGGTGTGTGTCTGGCCTTCCTGGTCCCCTCCCCTCCCCGACTCACCTCCTCTAAGGCTGCCGGCCTGACTCTGTACCATACTGACTTGGGTCTAAGCCCCAAGTCACATGGGGCTCCAGCCGCCACTCAGATACAGTTACGGACCATCATTTGCTCTGCGCAGTAAGCACCCCACACCAACACCCCAACTCCTCAGTGTGGTCCTCCTGGAGAAGCACTCCAAACCGCCCCCTATGGTAGGTATTGGTTTTCTCAAAATTTCTTCTTCTCAATGAGTACTTTGCTTGCTGGTCTGCTGTATCAATCCATAAATGCTTTTTCCAGATCAAAGGTGTCTGACCCCCCCCCCAGCCAAGCCCCTGTATAACGGACTAGTGGGGGCTCTGCCTCCTCATTTCCCTAGTCAGCAGTCAGGAGGGCAGGGAGGTGGCACAGCCACCCACCACAGCTGCATTTGGTGCAGGGCACATCTACTAGACAGCTGGTGGCCAGGACGCTTCAGGTACAGGGAGATGCAGTCTTCTCCCGACTGGAAGAAGGGAGGGGCCACAGGAGCAAGCATCGTGGTGACATCAGTGATGGGGGTCAGCGTCTCCACACTCTGCACCTAGACCGAAGAGCACAGCTCTGTTCTGCTCTCTCTGTATTTGCTAAACATGAGCTACTCATAAGGAATCTTGGCTACTAAGAGACCCAAGATCTGGCCCCTTTTCTCAGAGTCATTAAATGAAGGACATGGGAGGTGATGCTGGCCGTACAGGTGGCTCTTCAGGTCACCTTCCGAGTGTCACACATGCCATTGGGGTGGTTCAAAACTTAAGAAGCTTGGAGCCAGCCAGGTGCGAAGCGTGGCCAGTGGCTTGCTTTTCTACATCCCGTCATTGGCTGAGCCAGAGGTGAGAGCTGGGCCATGCTTGGGGCCGCTCATGGGGCATGGGAGGGGGGCCATGCAGAACCTCAGTTTCTGCCCTTAGGAAGTTGGCTGGTAAGCAGGCATGTGGGAGCGGCCACACAGGTGCAGTAATGTCCTCTTCCCCACCTACTCCAAGGGAACACAAGAGGAAGTCATCATTGTGCAGCCCAAGGACATTCTCAGCCCTGTGCTTGTGAAGGTGTCTGCTGAGGTTCTAGGGTTCTAAAGGTGTCCTGCATGTCACAGGATGGCTTCTGTTGCCGCCAGCACAGCAGCAGCTGCAGTCCATGGGGTGCCCAGAATCTAGCTACCTCCAGATCCCACAGTGCACAGGCGGAGGTGATGACATGGATGCGCCAGGTCAGACCTGGGTGAGCCACTGTCCCAAGGGAGATCTTTGCATTGTCCCCTTACTGTAAACAGACCCAGAGAGACCCCCTTTCCTTTAGTGGCCGGGTCAGTCTTGGGCCACGGTAATGCAGCCCAACCAGCTGGCTGGGCTGGTCCCTGGAAATAGGAAAGTTCTTGTTTACAGAGAAAGCATCCCAGGTGCCACACCTAGAGCTGTTTTTTGTGCCCCCACCCCCACCCCCGACAGCTGATGTACATCTTGACCTCGGTAATCCAACAGGATCTTTACCATAGCCCAAGCAACAGTGGCTTGAGGCAGAACCTGTAGGAAGCGAGTCGGCTATTCTGGAAGGGCAGTAAGAGGAAAGAACAGAGCACAGTTTCTGCTTGTTCTACCTCAACGGCCGTGGAAAGTGCCAGGAGAAAAGTCACCCTCCAAAGATCCTAGCTAGTAAATTACTTAGAAAGAGCATTACAATCCCAGATGACCCTGCAGATGAAGGTGTTACCCATTGGCTACTGGTGAATACTGGGAAGGGGACAATCGCTGTCTTCAGTTGCATGCCCCAGCTGCAAACAGTCACACATGTGGCCAGGACTGAACTGAATGGGTCACAGAACAAAGCAAAAGGAGAATCCAATGTAAGAAACAGTGACGGAGACAAGAGAAGGTGGGGTGCGAATAACCAGAACACATGGTACATGTGTGCGAAACTGTCAAACGGCACATTCAACAAAATTACAATTACAAAAGACGACAAACCGCCTTCGTGTGCCCCGATGACTGAGCACAGTGCACCCCTAACCTCCCCGAAGGGCTTGGACCTGAATCCAATCAGACCTTCCCAGGGTTGCTGCCTTGTGCAATCGTGACTCAGCCTGATCTGGTTCTGGGGAAGGTGTAGGGGACGGTCCGTACTTCAAACAGGTGCCTTCTAAGTGGGGCAACAAATAGGAATGCGTGGGAGTGGCTAGCACAGTTAACCGGAAAGGGAGGAGCCTTGGATGCACCGGAGGGTCCCAGGGGCTTCTGCGAGGCTGGCTTAGCGCTGGCCTGTTATTTACGCCATGAAGCAAGCTTCTAGGGGCTGATGGCTCGGTCTGTAAAGTGCTTACTTTGTAAGAATGAGGTCCTGAGTTCAAACCCGAGAACCCACATTTAAAAAATGTCAGGCATGGTAGTGAGCATTAGTGACCCCAGCGCTGGAGAGACAGATGCTGGCAGGTGCCTGTGGCTCCCTAGTCACCCAGCCAAGCCTGCTTGATGGGTGTCAGGCCAATAAGAGACCCTCTCTCACACAAGAAAGGTGAAGGGCACCTGAGAAACAACACTTTCAGACAAGTATGCACACAAACACACACACCCATGAACACTTCTGTGTTCCTGTTTCCAAACTAGTGGGTGTTCACTTCCTCTCTCCAAAGCTCTTGATCTGGACTTACCAGAGGAGCGAGATCATTTCTCGTGCTGTGTGTCAATAGAGACAGGCACACACTTTTCTATGGGGGTGCGAAGTATTTTTATTTCTTGTCAGAGTGAAAATTGGTCATGAACTTCCACATGGAAAATCACCAGCCTGACCACCTCGGGAGAAGGCAGTACATACATTCCTGTATTGACTTGCTTTCCCACAGGCTCATGGGCATTGGTTGCTAGGATCAGGCCAAGAGAATGCTCGGGCCTTTGTGTAGGCAGAGCGGAATTCCTGCGGGATGCCAGATGGACAGCAGGGGCTTGAGATGTACCAGTAGTAAACCTGGTGTTTATAGGGCCTTCAGGAGAAAGGCAAGCTTCCTTAAGAAACAGACCCTTAGGACCAAATGAGCAGCCGGAGCTATGCATGCTGGGACGCTTGCTTGCAAAACATGTGGGGTAAGTCAAAAACTGGCTATGTAAGCTGTCTTGAGCTTCCTAGTGCCTCCAGATTCACTAAGGCTTTAAAGCCAAGAGCAAGGAACAGACTGCTTGGCCCGCTAACAGGAAAACTACAGGACTTGCAAAAACTGGCCAGAGCCACAGCCGAGATCCTTCTGCCATCGCCTGTGAGCAGGTATTGTTAGAGGAGGTGTTCAGGGAGCCCAAGAGCCTTCCCTCGAGGAAGTGGCTGGTGTAGACTGGAAGTGATGGACTTGGTTCTCCCAGGTCTAGTGGGTGCTGATGAGAGGCACTGAGAATCCATACCTCAGGATCCACACCGGACAGGTTCAAGACCCTTCCAGACTCTGCAGCTACCCAGACGCCAGGGCGCTCCAGTGCTTATATGAAATGGCATAGTTTTGCGTGCAACCTACGCACATTGTTCTGACAACTGCCTGCCAGTTACTGACAACCCATTTCAATGTCTGCACCAAACATGATTCCTATCCTGTGACTTTAGGGAGCCATGACAAAGGGAAGTGGCTGCATGTTCAGTGCAGAGGTAGACTTCTCACATATGTGAGTTCCTATATGTACATATAAAACAATATCTAATTATGTACCAAAAACAAATCATGAGAAAAAAAATCTATGAAACGCCGAAGAGGACAAGCCATTATAACCATCTCACTGGATCCGCCTGGGGTGAGATAGCAGCGTTCACAGAAGACAATATCACACGCATCAAAAGTTTACATTGCCCGCTCATTCAGCAGTGGGAACCGCAGACATTCCGCACACAGGGTGGTTCTTATTAGCCCACCACGGATTTCTGCAGTAACGACAAAACTTTCAGTACAAAATCCTATCAGTGTGCTCATAATCTGTGAGCATGCCCTATCTGTGGTTTTTATAAACAAAAGCCACACACTCTATAAAACACAAGAGGAAAGTTAAGTGTTTTCAGTCTGACTTGAATCCGCAGAGGCAGAGCTCATGGGTACGGAGGGGCAGCTGTCTCCATGAGAGGTGAAGCTCCTGAGCTGTGAATCCTACAGAGCCTGCCGGGGTCAGCGTACGGCCTGGAGCCGCAAGGGGCCGACAGGACTGCTGGCCTGGTGGTCAGAGCTAAGCCAAGGGTCAGACACCACACCTGTGAGGGAGGCTCGAGGAGGGCCTGGGAGGCCTGGTTCCCATGGGCGGGGTGGCTCGGGCTCCGGACTGGGGACTCCAGCCAGGAGGACGGGGTGGGCTGTGACACTGAGGAGGCCATGGCGGTGCCTGGGGTATGAGCTCAGAGACAGGAGGGTCTTCACCTCAGCTGGAGGCCCGGAGACGAGAGGCTGCCCACTTCTGAGCCTTCTCATTCCATCACTCTCCCTCCTCCCTCTCCTCCCCGCCCTCCTCCCCCTCCTCCCCACCCTCCTCCCCTTCCCCCTCCTTCTCCCCTCCTTCCCTTCTCCTCCTCCTCCTTCCTCTCCTCCTCCTCCCCCCTCTCCTCCTCCTTCTTCTCCTCCTCCTCCCCCCTCTCCTCCTCCTCCCCCTCCTCCCCCACCTCCTCCCCATCCTCACCCCCTCACATGCCCCGATACAGCAGAGCTGGTTGACATGGCCTGCAGCCATCATGGCGTGGTTAATTCTGTCACCTGGGGAGGAGCCTGCCTGGGACTCTGTGGTAGATCTGCCAGTGGCACAGGTAGGAACCACGTCCTGCGCGTGCTGCACCCCGCTAAACTGATGCAGCTGAGGTGAGGAGACACGAGGCCCCGGGGAGGAGTTCTGAGCCCCCACCACCTCCACACCCATGTCCCTTCCTCGTGATGCCAGGCAGGCGGCTGGACGGAGGACCTGCATCATGGCAGCGCCTGCCCTCACTCACACTGACATAGAGAAGAGACGAAGAGCAGACCGAGGGAAGGGGTGCAGGAGAAGCTGAGGAGGTGGCAACGAGATGAAATCCCAGCATGCACTAGGATGAGATGACACCCAGCATGCACTAGAGTGAGACAACACATAGCTTGTATTAGGATAGGACGACACCCAGCTTGCACTAGATAGGATGACACCCAGCATGCACCAGTACTCACTAAGTCTCCTGCACGTGGTTGGATAAACACTTGGAAGCAGAGTCAGCCTAAGGCATATGGTTCCCCACCTTGCCTTCCTTCCTCACAGGCCCCGCCCACCTCATTCTCCAGCATTCTGGTAGCCACCGTCTAAAGCTGAGGTGGCTTCAGAGCTGTGCTCCCAAGAGGCCCTGAGGCACGTCTGTCAGCCTGTGTGGCTCCGGGGCCTGCACGAGAGAACAGCGCGCAGGCAGGCCGCGTGTTGGAATGATTGGTCCCCAGCCAGAGGAACTGTTTGGAGAGGATGAGAAGGCATGGCCTTGTTGGAGGAGGTGTCGCTAGGGGTGGGCTTTGAGGGTTCAAAAGCCCGTGCCATTTGCAGATAGTCCGCTCTCTCTGTTCCTCTCCCTCCCTATCTCCTTCTCTCCCTCTCTCCCTCCCTCTCCCCCTTTCCCTCCCTCTCCCTTCCTCTCTTCCTCTCTCTCTCCCTCCCTCTCCCTTTCTCCCTCTCCCTCCTTTTCTCCCTCCCTCTTCCTCTCTCCCTCCCTCCCTCTCCTTTCCTCCCTCTCCCTCTTTCTCTCCCTCCCTCCCTCTCTTCCTCCCTCCCCCTCCCTCTCTCCCTTTCCCTTCTTCTTCCTCCCTCCCTCTCTCCCTCTCTCCCTCTCTACCCCCTCTCTTCCTCCCTACCCCTTCTTGTGTCTGTGGATCCGATGTAAGCTCTCAGCTGCTGCTCCAGCACCATGCCTGCCGCCATGCCCCACACCGGGTGACCACGGACTCTAACCTCTGGAACCAGGAGCCCCAGCAAACTCCAAGCTTTATAAGCGTTGCCTTGGTCATGGCGTCTCTTCACAGAAATAGAAAGTAACTCAGACAGCAGCAGTCCGAGGTCAGCATGCAGGCATGCTGAGGCTGTCTCAGACCCCAGGGTGTGATCCGTGTCTCCCTGTTAACACTAGTCAGATGTGAATGAGTCCCTTCCTGGTGACCTGATCCCCACCCGATGACTTCTGCAAAGCAGGTCTCGGTCTGGGTATCAGAGAACATGTTTTCAGGGGTACAGTCTGCCCCACTAAAGGCAGGACTGTGGCTCTGGGTTCCCTCTGCCCAGTGCGCTTCTCCTGGACCCTGTGAGACTCCCTGCGCCTCCATATGGGCAAAGCCTGGGGCTTTCCAGTGTTTCTGAGATGGCGGCTCCCAGCTCTTCTTTCCTGACTCTGCCTCTCTGTCCCTCGAGGCTTTGCTCAGGGGTCACCCTCCCCACTCCCTGTGCCTCTGCCCATTCAGTTTCACAGCCTTGGTCACTTTGAGTTTGCAGTGTAACACACTCCCCGCTGTGTCTTCCTCTTCCCAGTCTTCCCACAGGGTGTGCTCACCTACAGCAGGTCCCTGTGCAGCCGCAGAGTGTGCTCACTTACAGCAGGTCCCTGTGCAGCCGCAGGGTGGTTCATCAGTGTTTGCTGACGTGCCTTCCAAACCCAGCTCCAGAATCTGTAGAGTACTTTGGAGGATATGCTCCCTTAAAAATCACAGATAGCTATTTTCATTCCAAATGGAGTACGGAGCCATAAATGGAATTTAGCGACAAAACACAGGAGTTACACAGAAGAATAAACTAAAGCAAATGTTATGAGGTCAAGCTGGATTAGATTATTTTTGTAAAAGTAAAGGTTTATAATTTTTTAATGTGGAAGTTGCTGGTGAAGAGTCTAAAAGAGTTCTTGGCACCCTTTTAAAGGTTATTATCTATCAGTAAACTAATTAGTTAATAACAATTATTAAAAGGCTGTTGTGTGCTTTGAAATCAGCATAGTCCGTGTCTCTTTTAGTATTTAACAGGAACATGTCAGACAGCCACACTCCACAAGGGACTCTTTTGAAGCATTTATTATTTTTGAAGTTCAGCAAAAACATTGCTAGGAATATCCCTGCAGCTCCTGAACCTGTACACATCGCCGGCAAACACTGATGGGTACAAATTCCAACAGGAAGCAGAGCACGGAAAGCAGATAGCACTGAGCGTCTGCAAGGTCACATCCCACTACAGCGTTCCAGAACAAGTGGGTTCCTGCGGGGAAATCTTATCTCTTGTAGACTATTTGAAGCGAAGGAATTCAGCTGAATAAAGGATGTGGTTTAAAAAATAGCACCAGCTCCGTCTTTCAACCCCACGCTATGCGGGAGTGACTGTAATAACAGGTTTTGTACTAATACTCTGAAGGGCGGCTGGAGATGGCGTCACCCTGAGTTGCCAGGATCCTAACTCCTGCAGGCGTGTGCCCTCCTAGTCTTGCATTCATTGTAGTTGCAACTTTGCAGATGTGTTGCTCCTTTATGAGGAAAATGTCACTTGAGACCACAATGAGAAAAGCACGTATTTGACTGACTTGCAGGACTTGCAGTTGCGGGTCTCCAGCCCAACCCTGAACTCTGGGTTTGGATTGAACAGATTTTCTGAGGTGCAGCCAGCTGCCCAGCACAAACCTGGGTAAGAAAGGTGACTTGGATGCAGGGGGTACGTGCTTTTACGACTCCCTCATGTGGGTGCAGGGGGCAGGTGCATTTACGACTCCCTGATGTGGGTGCAGGGGTGCAGGGGTGGGTGCATTTACAACTCCCTGATGTGGGTGCAGGGGTGCAGGGGCGGGTGCATTTACGACTCCCTGATAGGGGTGCAGGGGCGGGTGCATTCACAACTCCCTGATATGGGTGCAGGGGTGCAGGGGCGGGTGCATTTACAACTCCCTGATGTGGGTGCAGGCGTGCAGGGGCGGGTGCATTTACGACTCCCTGATGTGGGTGCAGGGGTGCAGGGGCGGGTGCATTTACGACTCCCTCAGCAGAGATTTGGTGTGGACGCAGCCCCTTGTAATAGGTTTGCAGTGTTTATCATGGCAAATAGACCCTCCCATCAGAGACACTGAAACCCATACCGAGAAACCAAATTATATTAACAGTGTTCTCCCACGTTGATGGACAGTGTAGATGGGCCTCAGAATCCAACGGGAAATTTCTTGTTGAACATCTGCGCTCACAGTCAGACCCCATCTCTGTTTATCCTGGAAGGCTCCTAGATGATAGCTTTTTATACCATGCGGCAAATAATACTGTGTGTCTAGGGAAGGCAACTTAAAGTCATCATTTTGTTTTGTTTACCTGAGGCCAACTGTTCCAAAAATACACTGCTCTCACATGTGTGTGATGGGCACATATACAAGCATGCCAGAGATAAACACTGAGTATCTTCCTCTATGGTCCTCCATCACGGACCCTGGAGCTCAGTGATAGGCTCTCACATCCTCCCGACTCTTCTTCCAGCCCTGGGATTACAGTGTGGACCACCGCTCCGGTCGGTCTCTTCACGGGTGCTGGGGCTCTGAACTCTGATCCCCAGGCTTGGCCCACTGAGCTATCTTCTCATCAGGACTTCTTGTCTTCTCGTGTGAACATTCTGAAAGTCCTATGGAATCACAACAGAAGGGCACTAGTACCCAACAGCAGCTGCAGCTGCTCAGTATGCTATTTGCTTGCACGTGTTCAAGTCGAGCTCTGTTCGTAACTGTGTGAAAAGATGCTCATGGGATCCATGAGGCAGGGCGTGGCCTTTTCATCTGATGATGTGCATGTTTGGTGAGGAGGGCTTCACTCAGGGTCAGGCATTTCAGTGCCTTGAGGAGGCTCAGCCTAGGCAGGTCAGGCAGGGTCTGGCCTTGGGCAAGTTTGTGAGCTGTCATGTTATAGTTCATTTTTTCATCCATTAAAAAGGTCAACTCATAACGTATGCTTATGACGTCAAGTGTGTAATTAGCACAGTACTGACCACATGACAAGTGCCCAGTGCCATGATAGTGTCTTAAGATTGCATGGAAGGCGAAGTTCCACTTCTCATACATGATGCTAGGACTTTTCCAATTTGGGGGTGACTGTTATATCACGTATTTGTATAACAGAGGTCTTCATACTATATGTGGGTGCACCTATACATATACATGACACATCCGACATTTGGTGGAGAACGATGGACACCCTACTGTGTGCTCATCTGTGTATTTTGATGTTAGGGAAATGGTCCTGATGTGTTTGAAGATTGAACAACATAATTCTCAGTGATGTTTCAACAACACATACTCAGGAACCCCTGTCCAGACATGAGTGACTGCTCAGTCTCAGAGGTCATCGGAGGGGGATCAGTACCAACCACAGAGTCCCTCGCTCTACAGCCTTCAGGGGCACTCAAAAGGAGGCGGGGCTCTGTTTCTCCACAAACCCTAAGGCCACAGGGGCTGGACTGTTTTAGACCAAACTTTGAAGAAAAAAAAAAAGGTGACTGTATTTTCTTATGATAAACATGCCTTAGGCCCATGTGAAAGTATGAAAGCTCACTGGTGTATTTAAATCGAGTCTCTTGTGGATCAGATGAGATTTGTCAGAACACTGGTTCTGTTTGGATGTAAAGCAGTATTATTGTTTAAATTAAACACTTTAAAGGTGTTCCTATTTATCAGCATCCCTTTACTTAAAAAAAAAAAAAACCAAAAACACCCCAGTGACTATATTAACTGGGCAGCAGGTGAGGTATAGTCATGGCTCGTTTTTTAAAGTATTAAGCACACTTGTCCACAAACATTTTTCTTATTGCCAGGACCCGGTACTTTAACACCACTCAAAAGCTCATAAATTACTTAAAAGTGTGTGTTCTGCACTTTTCCCCAGAAATCTCAGTGGACAGCCATGGAAATGATGTGTAGCATTGCTGAATTACACCTTTCTTCCTGATGCAAGGCTGAGTTTCCCATTATTAAATGGTCATGTGCCAAGGCACTCGGTGGCCTGATGGTCAATTAAATTTCAAAGGACTTCAAAAGCCAGGCTTGGCTATTTCCCCTTCTTTTCGATGTCTTAATAACAACAGTCTCAACTTCCTTGGAAAAAGTAAAATGCAGTTCATTTGCAGTCAGCGTTGGATAATTATAAAATATTGTTTTGCAATTCCTTTTGGGAAGGGAACTTCATTTAAAGGAGCAGATGTGACAGTCACTGGCGGGCTGGCGCAATGAGAGGTAACAACAGCTTTGCTAACACGGCAAGAAAGCAGCGGATTCACGAGCTATTGAAGGTATTTTAATTCAGCTCCATTGTTTCCAAGGCAGATTTGCATATCTCAGAGGGGAGAACTTCACCCATGAGGCCTTTGCCACAGGCATAAATCTTCCAGTTCATGTGACCAGTGTAAACAAATGGCTTTCGGGGAGACTGCCTGGCAAATCACTCGTAGGATGGGAGTTGGGATTTTCCATTGCTCTGCACTGTCACTCTCTGTACCCCACCCGTTAGTCTCCAGGAAAAGTACCCAGATTTCCTATTAGGACCCAAATAAACCCATAGAGGAAGACCTCCAGCTGCCGATGTCCACCCTGCCGCGAAGGAGATCTGCGGTCATTAAAGGGACAGTACAATACTGAAAAATACCTGGAATCACGCAGTTTGCAAGTTGAAATCTGGAAATTCCTTCTCCAAGGTAATCTTTTTTTTTTTTTTTTTTTTAAGATCTGTCCTAAGAGACGTGTCAGACTCGAGCGGATACCGAGATGAATGTGAAGAAGCAACAGCCTTGCATGCCTGAGTCATCCAAGCTTGGTCCACACACAGTCTGCCAGACGGCAGCGCCAGCAAATAGGTCAATTAAAAGCAACATTCCGAGCCTCTTTTTATCTTATTTTGCTCCAATTATAGATTACGAGAAGGCTGCAAGCGTAACCTGGAGAGATCTAATTGGCTTCACTCAATATCCCTTAATGGTACCCAGTGCTGCAGGACAACAGGGAAGCCCAGAGATTCACGGGGCTCAGCTTCTGTGTGGTGCTCTCTCTAGCACCACATCGGCACCCCTGGCAGCTGGTCTGTTGGCTGAGACAGGGTGAGACAGGATAGCTGGACAAGTCTCCTCCCAGTTGATGCTGTCAGGACCCTCTCGCTCTGTCCCACACGGCCATTTACCTTGTGCATCCAGGAAAGGGGGACCTTTTCTGTGATCCACACAGATGGGCAGTAAAGGGAGCCATGGGGACACCAGGCATCTCCATCCTCAGAAGAAACCCAGTGGAGGAAAGGCAGTGGTTGACATGTCTGTCATTCAGAGCTCCCAGCTGTGAAAGTTCATGTACTGATCTGTCAAAAGCAGAGGCAGGTTCCAGTTGTATTACTAACCTGTGGTCCAGCACACCCCCTACCAGCAGCCTCCTTTAGCTACTGTTTTGGGACAGGATCTTGCCATGTAGCTCCAGCTGACCTTGAACATGGCAATCCTCTTGTCTCGGCCATCCTAGTGCTGGAACTACAGGGCTTGTGCCACCACAGTGGACTTCCCCCAGCACTGATAAATACAATTCCCCTGCCCCTTATGAGGATAAGTTATCATGATGCTTCCCAGAAAGTTTTCAGCCAAAACACCAGGCTCTCCATTTCCTAAATACCCCCAACATTTTAATTGGTCATTTCTTGTTGACATAATGCTGCCATAATCTAGAAGGATCCTCTAGTTCCCAGCCAATCCCTGATCTAATGAGAGCAACCCTCAGTTCTATATGCTGTCTGATTGACAAGGAGTGAGAACCTGAACAGTCAGCTGAGGAACCCGGTGTATCTGTGTGGCCGTACAGCAGAGCTCAAAGCTGGACCATGAGACTTTCTACCATGTTCTTTTCACATTTGTCTGTTTGCTTGTTTATCGTATGTCGAGGTCGGAGGACAACTTGCAGAAGTTCTTTCCTTACGCCAGCCATGTGGGTTTAGACATTTATAGGCCATCAGGGTCAGTAGACAGTCCCTATACCCACTGGACAATCTCATTGGCTCTGGATTTTCTAGAATTTTAAAGACATTCTCATCAAACACTCAAGGATCTCAACACTTGTTATCTCTCCATGAGATTTTCTTGATTTCAGATGGAAAAAGGAATTCAGCCAACAGTATGTGGCCAGCTGTGAACCCCAGTCCTAGACTTCACTATTTCTGTACACCTGGGGTATAAGAGATGCCCTCTCTTGCAAGCTTACCTACTGATAACACCAGCTGTCTGCGCTCAGATCAGCTGAGAAAAGGAACAGAGTAAATGAATTCCCAGGAAGCATCCAAGATGTCCAGTGGGATGAGGAAGAGCCAGGCGGAGCTGGGTAGGGATGCACAGACGTCATTCTGTAAAATCAGTGGTCCTCAACCTTCCCGATGCTGTGACCCTTTAATACAGTTCCTCGTGTTAGAGTGACCCACAACCAGAAAATTATTTTCATTGTTAATTCATAATTGTAATTTTGCTACTGTTATGAATCATAATGTAAATATCTGATATGCAGATGGTCTTAGCCAGATCTTGTAAAAGGGTCATTTGACCCTAAAGGGGTCATGACGCACAGGTTGAGAACAGCTATGTAATGCTATCAGATCAGCAGTTACCACTGCAGTCTTTGAGGGAGCCCCTCACCTCCAGGGCAGAGCTTGACTCAGGCCTCGGCGCCCGACTTTCCTGCCTTTTTAACACAGATGCCAGTGACCCTGTGTGTCTCTCTGTAGCTTAGTTCCCCTGATTGCTGATGCAATGGAAACTACTCTGGTGACTACCCACCTAAGGGATATTTTTTCCCAGATTCTTTAGGCTTAATACAAAACCTATACTTCCCCACCGTCATCATCAGGAGTGTGTCCACTCTTGTGGACAAAGCCCACCACAGTTAACTCCAGATGGTTCCAGAGTCGGGTCTTTAATCGAATCCTGGGTATGTGTCATATTAAAAAATTACATCTCCGATGTTGTAATAATATTAAAAAGTTGGCATGGTGCCTAGATCAGATGACAATCTTTCTTACGAAAACTCATTGTAATATTTTGGATTCTAAGCAGTCCCTCCCCCTGAACCGTATCAACAGGGAAATATTAACTGCCAGGAAGTCAGAAAGGGAAGCAGCCAAGGGGACGAGCCACAGGGTCACTTAATTTTCATTGCATAAGCCCCTGGTTACAGCACAGTCTTTTGCTGGAAGTTAGTTACTGTGCAAACAGCAGAGCAAACAGCAGAGACAAGCCCTCGGCCTCCCTTGGCTTTTGGTGAGGAAGAAGTAGAGAGGCATGTGCTCTGAAAGATCCCACTTACCCATCTCTGAGGTGTGGTTTAGTGGCTGTTTAAGCAACATTTGAAACAAATTTTCAAATTTATCTGTTGCAAAACTTCAGACCTTTGACCATATTTCCTTTCTAAAATCTTTGTTCATTCATTCATTGTGTGTGTGTGCATGTGTATACATGCAAGAGTGCAGGTGCAGGTGCAGGCGCATGCGCGCGCGCACACACATGCACGCACACACATGCACGCACACACACACACACATACACACGCACACGCCACAGTGTTCATGTGGAGCCAGAGGACATCTCTGGGCGGTTGTCCTCTCTTTCTCCTGTGGACTCCAGGTCATCAGGCTTGTGGACAAATGTCTTCGCCCACGGAGCCATCTCGCCAGCCCGCTACCCTGTGGGCGCTAGGTCTTGCAGTCTGAGCCACTTTAAGGCTAGTTAAAACATTCTTTCAAAAGTTGTATTTATCCTTTCTTCCCCCAAATTATAGCGAGTAGTTCTGACATTACGGAGCATTCAGATTCATAAATGGGGTAAGTCAGTTGCCTGATGTCCACGGACGACTAACCATTTAGCCCAGAAAGTCGACAAACTTGCGGGAGGAGGAGTTGAGAGATGATCAAGAGAAGGGTGCCATGAGCCTCATCGTGTCCTCTTCCCTGCACTCAGGCCAGCTGTGCCCTGTATCCATCCCCTGGGGACTGCCGAGGGTCAGTGCGAGGCTGCCTGAGCTCTCCAGCCTGCCTGTCAGCTTATTTACGTGTATGGCGGGAGAGGTGCAGGTGAAGATAAGCAGTCACCGTGTGGGCTTCCCACAAGGACCAGAAATGGCAACGAGAAAGCGAAAGCCAGAGATAATCTCGTGGGCTGAGAGTCTGGCAGGAATCCGGAGTGACCAGCCAAAAAGAAGAGAAAGAGGTTCCCAGCAGAGTTCCAGAGGAAGGAGCCAAGCTAGTTTCCCGTATCTCCCACTGTGCTCTGAGCAGCGCCAGCCTTCCCGAGAGGACCGTGATTGTCATCTGTCACTGTAGCCTCAGCACCGCACGGACAGGCAGCTCACACATGGTCCCTTCTGTACGGAAACACCGAGCCTTGCAGACATTCACACACACCCCACATTCACACAGGATACTCACGCACAAAGGCTGTGTTTTATATTGCTGCTAAAGACATAGCTCCGTGGTTAAGAGCACTCGTTGCTCTTCTAGAGGACCTGAATTTGGTTCCCAGCATCAATATAGGGCGGTTCCCAACCACCGGAAACTCTAACTTCTGGGACCTAAGGTCCCGTGGAGTGATCTGTGTGGGTTCCTCTCATCGACAACTCTGTGTACCTTCCCTTAAAGACCCGTCATGTCTTCTGGCCCTAACACCCACATGATCCTCTGGAGTATCAAGGCACGTGTTTGAGATCTGACACACCCCTGCCCAGCTTCCTCCTCCACAGCCATGGTGGTGGACACATCTCCTGCCCCAAAGAGACACAGGGTCATCTGTCCTCTGTACAAGGAGGGCTCCCATGCTCTGGAGAGTCAAGGACAAGGAGGAACTTCATGGGTGTGACCTCCCATTTGCTTTTGAATGGTTCCTCCCAGAAACAAAGAGATATTTCTTCACCTAGGAAAAGCCACCAATCCAGAGAAACACAAAGAAACCTGCTCATTCCAGGTTTGCCCAGTTAAGGTGATCACTCACCTTTATCCCTCTTGGGGTCACAATGGAGTGGAAATTCTAAAATAGTTCAAAATAACATGTGGCCATCCTTCCTTCCTGCTATAAGACATTTCCAACCGCAGCCGTCTCTAGTGACTGTGACAACCATATCTTCTTTTTTTTTTTTTTTTTTTTTTTTTGGGCAGCCCATGTACAAAACAAGTGTATTTTACTGAAGCCTTGAGATCACAGTAGAAACTAATGCATTGACTGGATTAACTCTTGTGTAGAAAAACTAATATAACCTATCAGCCTTTAGTAGGACATAAAATTCTGAGACACACAGTAGGTGAAAACTCCTATTACTATTAAGTTTCAAATAAGTATACCCCACAGCTTCAAGGGTATAATAGATTGATTTGCAAATCAATCTGTAAAAGTCAGTTTCTCTTGATACTCAGAAAAACCCATTATCAATAGCTCAAAGGTGCAGGAAGCACTTATAAAAAAATATATTTATGAGGGAAAGGGTCATTGAAGAGAATACAGGAAAACTGCATAGAAATGACAAACCAAAGCAGGAAGTCACCATTTTGAGTGTGAGCTATTTCCTGTGAGGCAGGAACAAAGATTCGGGCCGGGGGAGCTCCTCCCAGTGTCCCTGTTTCTCAGAACAAGCCCCAATGGAATGTGCCTCTGTTGTTTTGGGGTTTTGAAAGCAGGACCTCCAATTCATTATATAGCCAAAGAGGACCTTGAACTCCTGATCCTCCCGCTGCCATGTTCCCAGTGTGGGGATTACTGGTGCACTCCGTCCCATACCCATCTTCAAGTGCCTCTGCAGAGGGCTAAGTAAACACAGTCACGATGTGGAAGACTCCATCTCTGTCCTCAGAATAAAGCGTTCAGGGAAAGGCAAGCAACAACCATGTCGTGTGTGTCCTTCGGGAGAGAGGCACGTCATGAGGGGTTGTTTTCACAGAACTCAGGCTGAGCTGGGACAGTGAACCGGCCCCAGCTGGGCATGAGGATGCGCTCTGGAAGGGCAAGCCAGGGCGCATGCCTGGCCCCGCCCCTGACGCAGAAGGCGGTTGAGTTAAGTCTTCATCCCTGGCTTAGCTGTGCCCCACACAGCTGCTATTGCGCAGTTCTGCTGTTCCCCGCACACGGAGAGCTCACAGGGACAGCAGCGGAGCTCCGGGGGCCCTGTGCAGGTCTGTCTGCTCTGGACGTTTCTCTTGGCTGTGCATGCCTCAAACAATTGTCTACGCTTTATTTTTCCATCTCCCACTCTATTATCAACAGATTCCGTACTGACTTTGGGCAGTGACATTGATGTTCCCGGCCACCCAACAGTGTAACTTGAGAAATGCTGCTGGCCGGGAAGAGAGAGGCCCGTGGAGCCTGCCTGGCATGGCTCCAACTCCCATGTTCCCTTGCGCTGCAGGGCCCCTTGCTGAATGTCACCAGAACCAGAGCAACTGAAATGTTCTCAGGGTGAGGAGCCTGTGGACTCAAGTTTCACATTAGTTCTATCGAATGTCACATATGGGGCTGTAGGTAAGCAGTCAGTCACAGTTTGGTTCCCAGTGCCCAAGCTGGGTGACAACCACCTATCACTATAGTTCCAGGGGAACCCAGCTCTACCTTTGGCCTTCTGTAGATACGTGGAGTCAATTCACATGTGCACAGCTTGCGCGCGCGCACGCACACACACGCTCGCACAAGCACACTAACACAATTAAATAAAACCATAAAATCTTAAAAAGAGTATACACACACACTACCACCATCACCATGAGAAAATTTACCTTCTTCATGGACAGAAGGATAATCTAAGTATTTCAAATCATAGTATTTATGCTGTAGTGTTGAGCTATGATTTCGTGATGCCTAGAGCAGCCGTGTGGATCAGCCCTCAACAGGCCATGACTTGAAGGAGTTGTCAGCCGTAACTGTCCACAGGCAACCATGCCCGAGCCATCTGCTCTGTCCTGGAACACACTGCATGGATCTCCCATTAGAAAATAAGAGAACGAGCCAGTAGCAAATGACCCCCAGAGGTAACCAGGCAGATCAGAGGTGTGTGAGTGGGTTGTGTTGGCGCCACACTGCCGATCAGTGTCTAGGAACCCAGGCCTGGAGCCCAGCATGGCTCCCCACTCTGTCACTGACCATGGAGGAAGCAGTCCCTTCTCCACAACCACTGTTGTGCAGCTCGTAGAAACACCATGGGCCAGAGAAGTCGCCGCCTGTGTGCCCTTTGTTCCTGTGAATCAAGATGAAGGGAGAGTAGCCGAATTCTCTTTATTTCAAAACTGACAGAAGTTCACATTGTTTCTTCATCCAGACCTCTTGCCATGTGGTTCTGCAGTCTTCTCACCTCACAGGACAAGGGGCCTTCTGTTCAAGTACCACGCTGACCTTGAAGCTGACAACGACACCATCCATTCCTGGGATATGGCGGCTGCCTCTATCCACCCCCACCCCCTGCGCCCCCGATGGCAGGATGCTTACAGAAGGGATCAGACAACACCAGTGCAGGTAAACACTCCCACTGCGTGCTTTGTTTTAACGAAGGGTGAAGATTGCTCTATGCCTGGCCAGGCCTCCCACGTTCTCCTGGCTTACTGTGTGGGCATAGCCTTTCTCCAGCACAGTCCTTTGCAGTCACCTCTCTTCTGATAAACTCGTTAATAAGCCTAGCAGAGTTTTCCCAGTGAGGAACCACACTAGCGTCAGCAACACATCTCAGAACCGGGAGTTTGGATCACTGGTCACTCCTCTGTGTTGCTGTGGTTGCACCCTGAACTTTCTCTCACAGCAGTGTCCGGGGTCTCTCGTTCACCTGTCCACCTGTTCCGGTTGATGTCTGTCAGAAACCAGAAGCCTATGGGGGGCTTTGTCTTTGTATTTCTATACTAGGAGAGGTACCAGGGAAGATGCTGTCTCATCAGTTCAACAGAGCTATTCTGTCTCTCCATTTCAAGTTGTCAATCCTCGGTTGCTCTACCCCTGGAGAAGTGGATACGTGAACGAGTACCAAACCGTCATATTTCAGACACGCTGTCCTGCTCAGAAACTCAGCAATCACACCACCATCAGCACCGCAGGCAGAGACATAGTGGCGTCTATTCCACGGGATTTGCCGGTCGTAGTAATTAAAATGCAGGCGCTCTTCATAAAAGGCTGCGCCGCTGCTCCCAGTGTGGAAGCAGTTCCCTTTCCTGTCGCCCTCGCAATAGAACACTCTTGACAAAAGCAGCCACCGGGGGAGGTGTTTATTTGTGGCTGACAGTCCCTGCTACAGTCTATCAAGACGGAAACCACAGTGCCAGAGCCGGCGTGAACTGGGCACACGAATACCTAACCAAGAACAGAGAATAGCAGATGTTACAGGCCTCGCTTTCCCCACGTCCGAAGTCCAGATCCTGCCCACAGCTGTGATGGGTCTTCCCACATCAGTTAACACGACCACACACCCCCAGGCCTATGTTCCAGTTATTCTAGATTCCATCAAGCTGGCCATGTTATCCATGACATACACGGCGAATAAACATCTTGCCTGCAACCGGACTGTCAGGTGGACGGAACTTGAGCGAGGCCAGGGCAGGTCGGGTGGTTTATGTCGGGGCTGCAGGAGGTGTCTGGGCTGCTGGCTGACTCGTGCAGTTGAGAGACTGACAGATTGGAAACAAGTTTCTATGAAAGATGTGTCATAACTCAGGGAAGCTGAGAGCCTCTTCAGATGCATGGGGACTCTGGTCCTGTGTGTTCTGAGGAAAGACGGACCCTGGATGGGAGTGGAGAAGTCTGTGTATGAGCCGGTGTAGGGCAAGGGCCGGTTTGCTTCTGCGTGTGGACAGAGGATGACAGGATGCTTTCTTGCAGACTGGCAGCAGTGGTCCGCTGTGCGCTCATGCATTCTCCAATCCGTGGAGGCTGCAAACCCAGGAACATAGAACAAGCTATGACACTGGGAGAGAGGCTGAGGAAAATGGTCGTGATCTCTTTGCTAAACACAAGAGTTGCTTCTCAGTAGATAAGAATCTCTCAAATAAAAGCCAAAGAACAGAATGGTGGTTCCCACCAGAGGAAAGGCAAGCCGCCTTGCCGGAAGAGATGAGATGTCCCTTGGCTGAGGCAGAAGTTCTCTCCCGGTGAGTCCAAGACAGCGACATTCAGGGCCTGTGGGAATATAAACTAAATATAAACTAACATACTGTCCTTGGAGGGGTCTCTGTGTGTGTATATGTGTGTGTGTATATGTGTGTGTATATGTGTATATGTATGTGTGTATGTGTGTGTATGTGTGTATATGTGTCTGTGTATGTGCGTATATGTGTGTGTGTGTATGGATGTGTGTGTATATGTGTGTGCATATGTGTATATGTATGTGTGTGTCTATATGTGTGTGTATATGTGTGTATATGTGTGTGTGTATGTGTGTATATATGTGTGTATATATGTGTATGTGTGTGTATGTGTGTGTATATGTGTGTATATGTGTCTGTGTATGTGTGTATATATGTGTGTATGTATGTGTGTATATATGTGTGTGTATGTATATGTGTGTATATGTATGTGCATATGTGTATATGTATGTGTATATGTATGTGTATGTGTGTGTATATGTGTGTGTATGTGTATATGTATGTGTATGTGTGTGTATATGTGTGTGTATGTGTGTGTATATGTGTGTGTGTATGTGTATGTGTGTGTATGTGTGTGTGTATGTATGTGTGTGTATATGTGTGCATATGTGTATATGTATGTGTGTGTGTAGCATGTATGTCCAGTGATCTTACTGATAAGATCTTACAGAACTTACAGATACTTGGCACACCAGACTGTGTTTGAGTTAGGTACAGAGCCGTTAGAGGGTGTTGTGTTGAAATTGAATGCACACCAGTATAGGTGGTGCATGCACAAAGGACCTTCAGAAAGAGCAAAGCCTGAGGACCTCAGGGCTGGGGGAGGAGGCCGGCAGGGTGAGGGGTTCTCAGAGTCACGACAGGAATCGGGGAGGCAGAGTGACCAGCATCCGGACATGGCGTCTTAGCTTCTGCCATGAGCTGACCCTCCGTGGACAGGGGAGGATGAGGGATCAGGTGTGAGAAGAAGACAGCGAGCAGGACAGATGCCAACTGGATGCTGAGAGGACACAGCAGGAAAGCAAAGCAGGTGACGAAGAGCGGTCGGGGGTGTGAGGCACCAGTAGCTGCCCTCACTCCCAGGGCTGGGTCATACAGGTGATCCTGGCGTGACCCAGGATGGCTGGTGATGGGTTGCTGGCCTGAGGCAGGCATCAGGGAGGAAGTAGTCCAAGTAAAACTTGGACAGGAAGGTTCTTAGAGAATGGTTGTGAAGCAGAGAACCAGTGGCCATCTTCACAGAGCAAGTGACGGGGGGACGGGTGGATAAGGCACCTTTCTGGTCAGCACTATGTAGGGAGGGCAGAGCCCTCCAGGGCGTGTCCTGCCTTGTGATGGGAGGGGTTTTCAAACTCAGACCTAGCCGTGTCTCCACCACCAGAATTTTTAAGTCACACAAATCGCCTCACTGAAAGGATGGCCTTTTCACTTTAGATCCTCAAGTATTTAAACATATAAGTAAATATTTAAATATATCTGTGTGTAAGGGGAAATCCTAGAAACTTCGGGGGGGGGGGCATGGAAAACGAATAAGCGTTCAGAGTGCAACATTTTGGAAAGTACCAAAAGACACACAAAAGACAGGAGGACTTTCCAAAGAACTCACTGTAAACTCTACTTTGAATGTGGAAAGCAAGTGAATACATGCCCAGGAGGCCAGTGTCCTCCCAGGAGCACATGCGGGTGTTAACCTCAGGGCTTCTCTCATCAGCACAAGGCCCTGCCTCCCTCCTTCTTATCTCTGTGGTCCAGCTGGTCTGGGAGATGTGGTCACCAGGTCTGGGTCTGGGGCAGGGCTGGTCACTTTCTAAATGTGCTCTGGGCTGTGCCTGGGGCTCCCTACGCCTGTTCCATCTGGTGACCAGCAAGCTCCCATGTGTCTTGGCATCTCACCTGCAGACTTCCCAGGGCCTCCTTCATTATCCCTTCATTAATTTGATTGTCTGGACCAATTTCTCTAGCACATTCTTTGGGGAGAGCCTAAGGAGAACAAGGCTCTCAAGTTTCTGAACTTATAATAGCCTTTCACTTTCAACCATACACTGAAATAAAGAATATTTTTTGCTGGCTTACTTTTCCCTCTGGCATAACAAATATCATCCCGCATTGCTGTTAGAGTTTCTGAAGGCCATGTGAATTTCTTTTCTTTATAAATTTAACAAATATCATTGCCCAGATATCCAGAGGGCTTCCCGGCTCCTTTACTGCAGAAAAGCCATCGGATTAAATCCTGGACCTGACGGTGCCAGCAGCTTCAACACAGAGTCTGTTTTTAACACTTTCAAACCGTTTTCTGTCAAGAAATGCCCATTTTGACATTTTTTGCCTTTATTTGTTTTGCCCTTTATCTCAGTATTTGCTGTAAAATGCTGTCTGATGTCTAAACCAGTCTTTGGTACCTATGGAGGCTGGACTCACTAGGGGTCTTCTTCGGTCACGCCCCACCTCGGTTTGCTTTTTTGTGTCTCCCATGGAACCTGAGTTCACAGATTTGGCTAGCCTGACTGGCCAGGAGCTTCTGCCCCCCGCCCAGGGCTGGGGTTGCTAGCTTCTGCTTCTCTGCCTGGCTTTTGCACATGGTGTCAGGGGCCTGCTTGGGGTCAGCATGGCACCACTGAGGCACCCCAGCCTCCCTCTCACACATCCTCCCCTTCCTCTCATTTTTGTCCCTATGGTAGCCTTCAGGGAGGCCCTTGCATCTCTTATCCCTCTCTCACCCCCAGAGTGACTTGCCTCGGCTCGGCTCTCACTCTTCCCAGAAGACACTGCCGCGGCCACCTTGAATTTCACTAATTCTTTGTTGCACTGAAACTCCTGAGTTTCGTGGAGGTCATTTCCAGGCGCCACTCTTCCTGGTCTTTGTCTTTTGGGAGAGTCTTTTTAGCAGCAGGAACAGGTCCTTTTTCTTGGATTAACTGGAGGCACCCGTGCTGTTGTCCGCTTCTCATCCTTACCTGAGAGAGGGCCCCTGCATTTGTGGGATCCAATTGTGAAGCTTTCCATCTCCCAGAGCTTCCATGTCCTATTCCCCGCTCCAGGGCATGGCTGTCACCTCCTCCTGCCGCTGGGCTCTGTGAGGGACTCTGTCCTGGAAGGAGACTTGCTGATTGGTTGGAGAGTGGGCCCCAGTATCCCCTTAAAAACAAGTTGTGAAGTGTGCTGTGCTGACTGGGCATGGTGGTGCACACCTTCAGTTCCAGCACTGGGAGGCAGAGGCAAGGGGATCCCTAAAGTGAGTTCCAGGACAGCCAGAGCCACATAGTGAGACCCTGTCTAAAAACAAAACAAAACAAACAAAAAGCTACGCCTTTGGGATTAAAGGCTCAGAAACACGTTCTTGATGTGACTACTAGCTGCCAGGAAATCTGGCTGCCAGTGAAATACAAAACGGAATGTATTCTACTGTTTTTTTTTTTTTTTTAACAAGAATCAAATCAGAAAGTTATATGGAGAACATGGTGGATTACGATATCTTGGCAAATTACAGATGAAGCAAACTGTGGAACTAAATTCATTCTCTCTATCAATCTCCTTCCTATCTATCTCCTCCCTCTCCTTCCCTCCTCTTCTCCTCCCTCTCCCTCCTCTCCTTCCCTCTGTTCTCCCCCCCCCCCCCCCCCCCGCCCTTCTCTCCCTCTCCTCCCTCCCCTCCCCTCTCCCCCTGCCCCCCTCTTCCTTCCTCTCTTTCCCTCCCCCCTCTCCCCCTCTCTCCCTCTCCCCCCCCTCTCTCCCTCCCCCCTCTTTCTCCCTCTCCCCTCTCTCTCCCTTCCTCCTCTCTCCCCCTCCCTCTCCCTCTCCCTCCCTCCTCTTCTCCCCCCCTGGAAGCTTTAACTGGGCTCCACCCACGTCAGAGCATCCCTGAGGTTTCCTCCACTCTGCCTGGAGCAGAGTGGTTTGAAGAGAGGCCTCTGCCGCCCCCACTCTGGTTCCCTCATTTCTCACGGCCCGATGACAAATGTCCTTTTGTAACACTGCCACAGACCACTGTGTTCCTGCCCCTTGTCCCACCACAGGACAACCACGTGAATGTGCCCTGGCTGCCTTCCTTCCTGGAAGAGTGGGTTTCATTGCGCTTCTTACATTTGTTTTCATCCTCTCTAAATTGGAGTGAAAGCAAAATCCATTATGGAGATTACAAGAAGGGCCACCTTGGCAAAGTGCCCCCTCTGTTTTCCTGGCTTTCCAAACAGGGATGGCTGTATGCCACAGCATAGAGGCCTGGGGAAGCCATGTTCCCTAGAAGTTCAGAAATACAGAACCCAGGTCAGCTCCTGCCCCACTTGTGCACGGTCACACTGCCCCCCCAAACCTCCAAGCTCCTCGCTGGTCACGCTGCCCCCTCCAGGGCTCCTCGGGGAATCCACTCCTGCTTTGATTTTCTGTCCTCACAGACGATTCTAGTGGGTGACCAGTGTCACAGCCACTGAGGCAGGCCACAGGACAGTGCGGAACAGACTGTGAGATGCTGGCGTGCTGCTCAGGTGCGGCCTTAGCGTGCAGGCAATGGGGAAGTGTGTGGTTTTAATCAGGGACTACCCAGGTCCATCCTAACAGCAGTGCGTGACGCTGTTGTACTGAAGGCTGCAGTCAGGGGGAGAGAACAGGGCATTTGCTCCACAGCAGAGCCACACAGGTCTGAAGAGATCACCATGAGTAGGGCTGGCTGGCAAGATGTCCCCGAGGGAGAACCCTGATGGCAGGTAGGCCTGGGGCAGGGGTGTTCTGGAGCTTGGGAGCTCTGAAAGGAAGTGTGTGCAGCGGCTTCCATCACTAAGGAACTGGTGTGGCGCTGAGCCGGACCTGACTGTCCGAATAGGAATCAGAGACACGATACTAGAAAATCAATCGGCTAATACGTTACGTAAGGGGTGTATCAAGCTACAGCAGGATTGATTCTTAAAATGCCAGTTAAGCATTCAAATGTGACATGAAATAGGACACTTGCCTTCAAAAATAAGCTACTGTGGCATGGCGGGGCCTGGAACCCAGCACTCAGGCAGCCGAGGTAGGGAGCTGAAAGCAGAGTGTTCAGTCACTATAGCCCAGCTTATTAGAATTTAAATCTGAGCATATACGAATAAATTATCTCATCAAAATCCAATTACAGGCATGATTTTTTTTTAAAAAATACAACGGTGGAGATGTAGTAACAAAGCGGACTGCAATGTCTGTTTTCCGTGGAGGAATCCCAGTAGCTCCCTGAGTGTCAGCCATGAGCCTGGGTCACCGTTTGAGTTAAATTATTTTTCTGGAGCTCCTTGCTGACACTTTAAGGCAAGAAAATAAATGAAGATTAAACAGAAAGAAATGGGACTGTATTTATTCATAGGAAACATGATTTTCTAGGTGCAGAATCTAAGGAGGCCACAAACTGCTGAAGTCGTCTGCAGATGGGAGAAGTCAGCAGCCCGGTCCCCATGCACTTCCAGAACCCAGGAATGATCATGCGGGGTCTGACACTGTGAACGGCACAAGCTACAACATCCAGGAAAGACCACCAAGAGTCCATGTAGGACATAAGCAGGACAGGAACTTTATGGGAGGAAGTTAAAGCACACTTACTTAAATAGAATCTTTGTTTACGGATGAGGGGCTGGTCACTAGTGATGATTTCATCTGTAGATTCAACTCGGTCTCAGCAAAAAATACTTCCAAGTAATTTAGGAATAGGAAATTACAAAGGCTATAGAATAACTGAGCTGATCTTCAGAAGGAACAAAAGAGAAGGCACGCACTCCCAACTGCAGTTTTGTGGTGAGCATTAGCATTTCATACATGTGTGCGTAGGGATGATGTTCGACAATTCGGGTGAATGTCTCAGAAGCAACCCAATAGCTGTGTTTGTAAGTGTGTTTACCTAAACCTCACACCAAACAAAAGAGCATGCCCACATGGGCTGAAGCTCTCTGATATATAAGGAACCTCCGTGACCTTGACTCAAGATTTCTAAAACAGCTGTGAAGCATGGTACCCAGAAGTGGAAGCCACAAGATGAAGGATCCTCCATTAAAGTTAAGAACTGCATTCATAAAAGCCATCACTGAAAGAGTTGGAAATGCAATGCATGATTGGATGAATACGCGCTTTTCAAATGAAGAGACAAGAATGGCCACTAAATACATTAGAAATGTTTAACATCCTTCTCCGTCAGGAGAACGCGAATCAAAGCCAAGGCAGGATCCCATCTCATCCCAGGCAGAAAGGCTACCACGGAGAAAAGAGCGAGCGCTGGTGAGGACGGGAAGACAAAGGACGTTAGACACTGCTGCTAAGTGCAACTGGAATGGTCGCCATGGACACCAGAATGAAGACTCCTGAAAACACTAAACGGGAACCACGGACCCGGCTACGGCCAGAACGGATCCAGTTACAGGAACCATGGACCCGGCTACGGCCACCACGGCGGACTCGGCTACGGACACCACGGACCTGGCTATGGCCATCACAGACCCGGTTACAGACACCTCAGACCCGGCTATAGCCACCACGGACCCGCTTACAGACACCACGGACCCGGCTAGGGACCGGGCTATGGCCACCATGGACCCAGTTACAGACACCACGGACCCGGCTATGGACCGGGCTATGGCCATCATGGACCCGGTTACAGACACCACGGACTCGGCTATGGACCGGGCTATGGCCACCACGGACCCGGTTACAGACACCACGGACCTGGCTGGGGCCATCACAAACCCAGCTACGGCCACCACGGACCCGGTTACAGACACCACGGACCCGGTTATGGCCACCATGGACCCGGCTACGGCCACCGCGGACCCCCCACTTAGAGGCACCGTGGACCGGGCTACAGCCACCACGGACACAGTTACAGACACCACAGACCCGGCTACGGCCACTACGGATCCAGTTACGGACATCACAGACCCGGCTACGGCCACTACGGACACAACTACGCCACCATGGACTTGGTTACGGCCACCACGGACCCGGCTATGGCCACCACGGACCCGGTTACAGGCACCACGGAACCGGCTACGACCACCACAGACCCAGCTACGACCACCACAGACCCAGCTACGGCCACCACGGACCCAGCTATGGCCACCACGGACCCGGTTACGGCCACCACGGACCCGGTTACAGGCACCACGGACCCGGTTACAGGCACCACGGACCCGGTTACAGGCACCACGGACCCGGTTATGGCCACCACGGAACCGGTTATGGCCACCACGGGCCCAGTTACGGCCACCAGGGACCCGGTTACGGACACCACGGACTCGGTTATGGCCACCACGGACCCGGTTACGGCCACCACGGACCCAGTTACGGCCACCACGGACCCGGTTACAGGCACCACGGACCCGCTTACGGCCACCACGGACCCGGGTACGGCCACCACGGACCCAGTTACAGGTACCACGGACCCGGGTACGGCCACCACGGACCCAGTTACGGCCACCACGGACCCAGTTACGGCCACCACGGACCCAGTTACGGCCACCACGGATCCGCTTACGGCCACCACAGACCCGGTTACAGGCACCACGGACCCGCTTACGGCCACCACGGACCCAGTTACAGGCACCACGGACCCAGTTACGCCCACCACGGACCCAGTTACGGCTACAACGGACCCGGTTACAGACACCACGGACCCAGCTATGGCCACCACGGACCCAGTTACGGCCACCACGGACCCGGCTACGTTCACCACGGACCTGGTTATGGCCACTACAGATCCGGTTACGGACACCACGGACCCAGTTACGAACACCACGGACCACCCGGTTACGGCCACCACGGACCCAGCTACGCCACCCCTGAGGAAGCCGTCCCACCACAGAAACAACCACATGCTGCACTTGCCTCACACCGTCACAACATGGCCTAGGTGCCCACTGATGCAGAGACAACGCTGTGCTGGGCACACATAAGGGCTGGAGACTTAGCCATAAACAACACAAGTGTATTATTTGTAGAAAAATGGAAATGCACATCGTTTATTAAGAAGGATAAGCCAGACTCAGAAAGACAAATGTCCCATGTTTTCTGTCGTAGGTGGGAAAAAGCGGTAGGACGGGACTAGGGAGCCGGTGGGTGAGGGGGGGGGTGAGTATTGGGGGTAGGGTCAATAGGGCCAAAGTTCCTTGTATGTCGTATGGAAACATCACTACAAAATACTCTGTAGAGTTAACATACTTGAAGTTGATAAAGACTTCACACTACACTCGGGTCCAGTGCAGATCTGTAATGAGATCTTTGTCAGGATTGGGAATTTCTACATACCTGCACCCGAAGAAGGTAGGACCAGACAAGCAACAATTTTAAAAGACAAACCTTGAAAGAGCACATTGCTGAAGGGTCTACGGAAAAGCCAGAGTCATGGGAGGATGGCAGCCAAGAAGAGTGAGCACAGTGGGCAGAGAAACTACAGCTGTAAACAGCAGGACCAAGACGGACAGACTGACACAGAGGGGGGAAAGACAGAGAAACTACAGCTGTAAACAGCAGGACCAAGACGGACAGGACTGACACAGAGGGGGGAAAGACAGAGAAACTACAGCTGTAAATAGCAGGACCAAGACGGACAGACTGACACAGAGAGGGGGGAAAGACAGAGAAACTACAGCTGTAAATAGCAGGACCAAGACGGACAGACTGACACACAGAGGGGGAAAGACAGAGAAACTACAGCTATAAACAACAGGACCAAGACGGACAGACTGACACACAGAGGGGGAAAGACAGAGAAACTACAGCTATAAACAGCAGGACCAAGACGGACAGACTGACACAGAGGGGGGAAAGACAGAGAAACTACAGCTGTAAACAGCAGGACCAAGACGGACAGACTGACACAGAGGGGGAAGGAGAAAATAAGTGCAGTCTGAATGCTGGTGATCTAGCATGTCGAATGTAGCATCAGCTGAAATTCAACTTAGAAACTCAGCTGTGCGATTCGACAGTTCTGCCCCTTGCGTGATCACCACACTCTGCGTATGGTGTGCACCGAACACCAAATACAAACACCTACAGCACCACTGTCTATGATAGCCCCATGCCCTCTAACGGTCAAGGGACTATGTCACAATGTGTTCCTACGGTGGAGCACCATATCCGTGAATGCCCACTGCCACAGACCAGTGGAAACACACGAATAGCAGATGATCAAATGGCAGCTGGCATTTGCTCCCATAATAAAGTCGGTGACGGCATACTCAGTGTCCCAGACGCAGTGGGAAAGCGTTCCCCAGAACACTGGTCACACGTATGTTAACTCAAATGGAGGCGAAGCAGGTGTGTTCTTTTGGGAACTCACCCACCTGTACACTTGCACGCATATTTTGAGTGTTGATTTTACATATTTGTAATAAAAACTTTAAAGGTGCATGTGCACATAAAGTAGTTAAGGGAAAGATTGTGCTTACTCAGTGGCTGCTGAGCCTGCTGTCAATCATCTGCTCATCTTTCTGACTCTCCAGAACAAACTGACTGGTGCAACAACAGAAACGTGCTGTGCCAGACTGGAGCCCAGAGGCCAGAATGAAGGAGACACAAGGGGGTCCACTGAGGCTGGCAGGAGCCCGTCCTGGCTCCTCTCGGTCTCTGGTGAAATACAGGCCACCTTGCTAGTCTGTCCTGTATCACCCTGAGCCCTGTGTCATCCACTCAGGATGTCCCTGTTGTGCACATCTGTGTATTTCCCTCTCAGGAGAGTTAGGCACATTGCCTGGGAGCCCGGAATCTTGCCTTAATGGCCTCAGCAAGCCCTCATCTCCAAATAAGTCCAGATTGTGAGCTTCTGGGGTTATGACTTCAACATATGATCCTGGTGTACATAATTTATCACAGAGCACCATTAATCTGTACACACAACTCACACACACACCCTCACACACATGCACATATGCAAGGCACATGCGGCTGTCAAAGTGCTCGCAGTCCTTTAATAAAACCCTGCCTTTTGATTAACGTTTGCTCTTGGAAAACACAATTTCCCTCTAGTACCTGGGGGCAAATTGTATAGCTGAGTTCAAAGTGCACACACGGCGGACATCTAGCACATAACTTGGGACAATAAAACATGTGTTGGTAATAATTAACTCTAGATGAATGACTGAGAAAGTCATCAAAAGAGGTCCAACATCATTTTGAAGTGGTAATCATCAGACATTCCGTGGAAGCCGCTGCCTTAGACTGTGGCTGCGGTGTTCCCGGGACGCTGGGTAGACTCAGCTCTACCACAAACTGTTAGCTTTATTTCAAATTAAGGCACCATCTTTGGAAATGACGTCTCGCTGGCCTTCGCACACAGGGGGGTAGATTCGAAGAGGCAGAATCTTGTCTGATGTCGGCCTTCTGTGCCTGCTCCACTCGAGTTATATAAGGGACCCTTCCACGTGGAGCGTGGACCTGACCCAGATCCCAGTGAAACCCGGCGTCCCATGCATGGTGGGTCAGGACAGGGTTCTTACAGGACCCTTCAATAGCACAGCCCATTTGTCCAGAGCTTTCCAGAGAGCAGAGCACACCACGTCGATACTTGTTTTTGATCCTCAGAACACTCTTTGGATCTGGCCAGATAAGGTCTGCGGCACCCCTGGCCCAGAGTCCGGCTTTGTTGTGCCACTGAGGGCCCAGTGCCGCACCCGGCACGTAGCGAGCGCCCAGTAGTCCCAGCCACGGTGTCACACTCGTTTTTATTGTTATGGCCTTCACAGGATCACATGGCTCATAAAATTCTGAGAAAGAACTTGACCCGAGGTCACCAGACATCAGTCATTTCCCTGTGCCTTGAAACGTGACAAACAGCAGAACGGCAGTCAAGGCAGCTGCCGGGGCCGGGACGCTGCTGTCGTTTCCAGGGAGCCCAAACCTGACAGAGAAAAGTGGGACCCACAGCGAGAGCCCCCAGCTAGAGTTCCCACTTGTCAGTGTAGTCCACGGCAGGAGGTAAAGCAGAGACCCGGGTCCACGGCCTGTCTCCTTCCACAGCTGTAGAATAAATACGTCAATCACCTCCCAGTCCTCCACCCCCATTTAAATCTCAGAGACGGACAGGAGCCTACATCTCCAGGAGTATGTGGAGTAGTCACTGGAAAAACACACCAGGCATTCACTACACACAAAACTCGCGTGGCACCAAGCCAATGAGGAGACCCACGCAGGAGGCGGAGCTGCCAGTGCGGGGAGTCGTTCTGTCACACGGATGGGAGAGGTCACACGTGATGGGACCGCACAGGGAGGCCTACCCTAGATCATAGGAAACAAAACATTGCCAGGCAGTGGTAGAGCTCCGGGTGCAGACGCGGGCAGAAACGGCCCCACGGCTCTACAGGTCTCTAAGGCAGGCCGCCTCCAGACAGCCCCTGCCCTGCGTCTGCCTCATGCTGAGAAGGCCCCACTGGTGCTGATGGAGCAAGGGCCGGTGTCTGCTCACAGCGAGTTACCTGAAAACCTAAGCAGAAGTCAGACTCCAACCGAGCAGATAAAAGGAAGCCTTTTGGGAATCGAAGAGCATGGGGTAGAGCCAAGGGCAAAAATGAGAGTCCCAGGGCCTCCATGACCACACAGAGCACCTGCACTTCCTTCAGTGGCACGAAGGGTCAGACCACACCCTCAGGTGTGAACATGGTGACTTGCCCTGGGGGTGGCATGTTGCCGGCCCCTCCTCCCTGCTCAGACCTGATGTCCCCTGCCTCCGAGGTCCTGTCAGAGCTACAGAGCACCACAAGCCCTGTGTCTGTCAGCTGTGGAGTGTCATGTGACTGTTAAGTAGCAGAGGGAAGCCTGCACAAACATCAGAACCTCTGGAGCTGGGACTTCGGGAACCGCATTTCTAGACGGTTCCTCTGAGAAGCTTTGAGATGGGCTGTGTGCAGTCGCTTGCAATCCTGCAGATGAGCGGCTTGTCTGAAGTCCTCTCTCACCATGTATTCAGCCTCTCTCTGGGATCTGGAGCAGGGAGGGGAGGTCTGCTGGCGGGTTTCAGCCACACCTCTCCGCAGCTGGGCACCTCTGTGCTGTACAGCACTGTACTTCTGTCGCAAATGCTATTCTCCGGTGCCCTGTTTGACAAACCTTCCCTCCTGCCCTCCTCCTTTCCCTCCCTCCCTCCTCCCCTCCTGCCCTCTGCCCTTCTTCCCCTCTTTCCTTCCTTCCCCTATTGCTTTCTTTCTCTTGCTCAGAGCAGTGGGAACCGAACCCAGATCCGTATGTGCGGAGAGCGAGTGCTGTGCCTTGGAGCTCTCCCTGAACTATATTTTTAGACTTGGCCTCATGGTAACATCCCTTGCTTAGCCCTGCCTTCAGCGTGTCCTGAAGCCCAGGCAGGTAGGCCTTGAGCTTGCAATTCTCCCACCCCAGCCTCCCAAGTAGATGAGCCTCCAGGCCTGGCTTTGCTTGACAAGTGTATCCGTAAGATTCTGGGAGCCTCTGCACCTTAGAGCACCCTGCGAGCTGTCACCGAGGGGTACACCCACCGTGTGACTTCTCCCTACAGGCAGTGGCTGACGACAAGAGCTCATTCCTGAGAGCGCAGAGGACAGACAGCAGAGGACAGACTGCAGAGCAGAGGGTATACGGTCACACAGGGAGGTGTGTGAGGGGACACATTAACACCGAAGAGAGGAGCTGGAGCTGGAGAGATGGCTGAGCCATGAAGAGCCCTTGCTCTTCCTAAGAATCCAGGTTAGGTTCCCTGCACCCACTCGGCTCACAAGCATCAGCTCCGGGAAATCTGATGCCCTCTTCTGGCCTTCTTGGGCACTGCAATGCACATGGTACACAGACATGCATGAGGGCAAAATATCCACACACACACACACACACACACACACACACACACACACAAATGATTATTTTGAGAAGTGAGGGGGTACACAGTGTAGCTCTGGGGGTCAGGAAAAATTAAGAAGCAGCAGAGCCTACACACCAACCAGTGAGCCTCTCTGGAGAGCACACAGCCACACTGCCCCACCAACCCAAGCATATATTAAGAGACTTATCACCTGTCCAGGGCTTGTACACCTTAGCAGGAATTGACGTCTCCACTCAGGCCCCAAGAGTCGCAGGACTGCACCAAGACATCGAGGGCCCAGGAATGAGGCAAAAGGAACCACCCTCTGCTCCTGCTGCACCTCCAGTTCCTCAAGTGTATCCTAGGCCTTGTGTGGGAAGCCTCCAAGTACTCAGCACACACTGGTCACAGGGACATCTGCTTAGCAGCAGGGGAAGTACACTGAGGCGGGGAGTGCAGTTTAAACTCGGCAGCTCAGATCCACATTCCTGCCTGTAAAAGTAGCCAGGCGAGTCCTCCCACCTGGTAACTCACGAGCCCTCTGCCTCAGATTCCAGACGATTCAGGTGGACATCACTGATACTTCAAAGGCTCCCAGTGTAGGGAGAAGGTGAAACCACCCAGGGTAGTTTTGCTGGTAATAACCATGACACGTGAAGCCAGCGATCCTAGCCATACATCCGCCCTACGCCGTTAGTCCAGGTAACTTATACCCCACACTGGCCACACAGGGGCCATCATACAGATTGGCATAGCTTCTGCACAGCTTTACTCTGAGTCAGTTGGTGTTGATTAATTTAAACCAGAGTTCTGTATAGGTGGTCATCTGCAGCAGGGCTAGGCCTCTAAACCAGCGGTTCTCAGCCTTCCTATCACTGCGACCCTTTAATACAGTTCCTCATGTTGTGGTGGCTCCCAAGCATAAAATTATTTTCATTTTCGTTGCTACTTCACGACTGTAATTTTGCTACTGTTAAGAATCGTAACGTAAATATCTGATATGCAAGATGTCTCAGGCAACCCCTGTGAAAGGGCCGTTTGACCCCAAAGGGCTCACAACCCACAGGTTGAGAACGGCTGCTCTAACTGTAACCGGAGAGAAAGAGAGCAGGCGTGCATGCTTACCCACCCCACCCCACCCTCGTCTTCGCTCTGCAGTTCCACAGAAAAGTATCCTTTGAGCTGGAGACTCCTCTAACCCACATGCTGGGCTCACGTACCAGAGAGCAGCAAGGTAGCATTTTGCGGCAGCGGCGTCCTGGGTGGGCCACCCTCCCTCAGTAAGCTGAGGCAGAAGTGGCCGCACTGGTCTGAGGAGGCGAGAGAGTTTTCTAAAAGCTCATGGTAAAAGCTGGAAGCCCTGGCTATCAAATCATCACTTAGACTTTGGTGCGACTGTCCTGCTGTGGGTAATTTCCAGACTCTGCAAGGTGAGCTGTCAGGAGAAGACACCAGATCCCGCAGCATCTGGGGGCTCTCCATCCATTTTAACTGAGTGCACTAATCGAGTCACCTGCTCCAAAAGGAGAGTGGCCCTGTCCGTGCGGTCTGCATTTCTCATAGCATGTCAGCACTGAGCCTTTACCCTTCCAGGAAACACTGGGGTCTCGTCCTCCTGGTGAAGAACAACAAATGGCTGGTAACTTTTCCTGGAATTAATGAATCATGGGATTTCAGAGTGGAGTCAGCGCTTAATGAGCTCGTCAGTAAAGCGCTTCCCTTACAAGCATGGTGCCCTGAGTTGGGATCCACAGCACCCGGCGAGGTTAGCTGCGGTGTTGCGTGCCTCTAACACCAGCCCTGGGGCTGTGGGGGTGGAGACAGGCAGGTCTCTGACAGTTCCTGATCAGACAGCCTAGCCAAGCTTAGGGCTTCGTGAGAGACCCCGTGTCATAAAATAAAGCAAAGGGCGGTTCATTTTCGAGTTCTGCTCCCTGCTGCAGAGGCCTTCTGCTCTGCTCCTCAATAGACTTTGCCTCCTCAAAACAAGAGCGTAAAGAGAGGTGGTGAGCAATTAAAGAAAGCTCCCCGACGTGGGACACACACCACAACACACAGACACAACTACTCTTCGTCAATGAATGAGCACTGGGAGGCTTGGAGTCCTCACGAAGGCCCCAAGTCTTGTCCTGCCATCCGCCAGCGTCTGCCCACCACAGAGCCCTTCACGTCTTTGCTGGAGTGGAGAGCTCTGCTCTTTTGAATCCTCCCTTGGCACCCCTGGGGACAGTACAGGGTGGGCTAGAGCAAGAGATCCCAGCAGCAGCCCAGGGTTGGGACACCTAAGTGCCCGACCTGTGATGTCGAACGGTAGCATCGCCCAGGAGGCTCCGGGCATCCAGGGAAGAGGAGGAGAGACAAGACGGTCCTAGAAGGACAGTCTCGAAATCCTGCTGATGCCCTTCCCCCTCCGTCCATCAGAACCTATGGGATTTCGTCGGGTCAGTTGCTGTGGCAGCCACCAATAAGGAACCTGGATGGTGTCCTGACCATTTACCCCAGGCAGCCACCTTTCGCCTCTTGACCTGAACGCCTACTGATCTTCACAACAGCCGAGAACAGACCCCTGGACACCAAGAAGGCGCTAGATCTGGTGGTGTGAAGATGTAAATGCCCAGCCTGGCCCGCCTGCATCCCAGTCCTCTGTGAGATCCAACAGCCCCACTCACAGTGTCCAAAGATGGCCGCACTCCCGTGCCAGCTTCTCTCCTACGCTCGTCCTTCCTCACTGCCATGAGGTTGTGCTGGCTGGTCTTACGTCAACTTGACACAAGCTAGAGTTTTCGGAAGGGAGTGAACCTCAATTGAGAAAACGTCTTCATGAGATCCAGCTGCAGGACATTTCCTTAATTAGTGGTTGATGGGGGAGGGCCCAGCCCCTTGTGGGTGGCGCCATCCCTGGGCTGGTGGCCCTGGGTTCTATAAGAAAGCAGGCTGAGCAAGCCATGGGGAGCAAGACAGTGAGCAGCACCCTCCACAGCCTCTGCCTCGGCTCCTGCTCCAGGCTCCTGCCCTGTCTGAGTTCCTGTCCTGACTTCTTTCAGTGATGAACCATGCTGTGGAAGTGTGAGCCAGACAAACCCTTTCCTCCTCTAACTTGTTTTTTGGTCATGGTGTTTCATCTCAGCAGTAGAAACCATAACTAAGACGCTGAAGGAACAGCCAAGCTATCCCGAGGCGGGCGGAGACTGGCCCAGTCAATGACGTCAGGACCGCGAGCTCCGTCTCCTAAGTCAGGTGATGCACCTGTGGCCGGGGCTCTTTCCCCCCCTTTATCCAAACTTACTCTCTGAAGGAGCAACTGAAAGCCCTCTCCTGGATCTTCCCAGCTGCCTCATCCTGAGCAGAGATCCTTCTAAACGCACTTCTGCTGGGCTCACAAAGGACCCTTTAAGTCTCGGAAGGCCCACCCACCCAGTTGCCCATGGCGGCCCCGGCTCGGCACGGCACACAGCCATTTCCACTTAGGAAAGGACTCTGCTGTCAACAGTGCACACGTGCCATCACCCACGCCCTTGGGATGTCTCAGGAGGTGAGGATCCAGGGTCTACTCTACCACAGGTGCATGACGGTAGAGCAGCCGGGCGGTGATGCTGTGCTCTACCCTGAGGAGGCCAGCACCGCCCTAAGATGGCGCAGCCTCATTGGGACTCACAGCACTGACTCGGACTGTGTGTTTCCCCTCCATTTACACCGAGCACAGGCAGAATCTCCTGTGGTCACTGATGTTGCTTCTGTTTCCCTCAGACTCTTGCCTCTTGGCCAGCTGAAACTTTGCCCCCCTGGGGACAGCAAACACACACACGCAGAAATCCCGGGGTGAGCGCACACCTGCTGCACAACCCACTCCCAAGTCCCCAGAAAGGACAAAGCGCCCCAACTTCACACTAATCCTTCTGAGCCCAAGGGCCCAGGGCATAGCTAAACGGGAGAGGCACAGAGGGATGGTGGCAGAGACAGGGAGCCATCCCGGCCGGTATCCGCTGCCAAACTGCTCTTGTTGGCCAGGAACGTACCCTAGCAGTGGCTTCCCAGCCCTGTCTAGACGATCTCCAACATTACATAACTCACAGTGGGGGAATACTTTCCCGCTGACTGCAGACTAGTCCACAAAGGTCACTGATAAAATAATGTTTTGAAGTGGTATGAAAATCACTCAAAAAACCCAAGAAGCTGGAGGGCACGCCACACCCTTGCTCTTTGATACTGATTGGTAGATAAAATGAAGTCTCAGGCCTGCCGGGCCTAGATTCTGGTCAGGTTTGGGAAGCATGGAAAAAGCCCAGCTCATCTCCTTGCCAGCAGATTGAGGGTGACTGTCCAGGGACTGGGACAGCCCCCCAGCTGGCTGACGGCCTAATGACCACACAGGACAGTTGCCCTGGTTGGAGCGTTGCTGAGCTGACCGACGCACGAGGCATTTCACAGTCATCTTGTAATGGGTTTGACTCAAAAGAGAAGGGAAAATAGAGAAGAGAGCAAATAGCAAAGAAGGCAGGAAGGCGGGGGCATTATGGGAACAGGGGAGGCCCACCCCAGCCCGCTCAGCAGGTCTCAGAACTCCAGCAAGGCTTGTCACTGATATCCAGTGTCTGGGGCTCAGTCGCGGCCCTCCATGTAAATGCTGCAAGCCCAGCTCTGCCTCTCTTGGCTTCTACAACTGCGGTGAGGCCATGCATTTATCTCCAGGCCCAGACAGGGGCTCTTCCTCGAGAGGCTGGCCTAGCAGCCTGATAGCAAACCTGGGGTCCAGGCTGGACTTTCAGGGGGATTCCCAATCTGCGTTCTGCCACACGTGTCTACGAACTGACAGGGAGTACAGAGGCTTTTCCGGTTACACTCTCCCCCACCCCACCCCACCTCCCCGCATGGATGCTGTCACTTTAAATACTGACCACTTTGTGATAGGCATTCTCTGTGAGATTTGAGGCATCTGCTCCTGGCTGCCCTGTCCCTTAGAGACTCTGTTTGATCTACTGATTTATGACTCACGATAATGTTTCTCTAAGTCCTGGCTGACCAATCCCCTGACCTCGGCAAAGCCCCTCTCTGCTGCCGAGTGAGGCTGAGCCACCTGTGACCAGGAGTGGAGCCTCCTACCATCTGTCCCTGTGTCACGAGCATGTGTCAGAGCAGCGTGATGGGCGCATGGGGACTCAGAACCAAGTGTGGCCCTGGCAAGTGTCGCTCTGTCAGTCACCCGCTCCTGAGGCCACAGAGGCTGCAGAGCCAGGAAGTCAAAGGACACTGCCACCATGAGGCTCTTTTCTATCCAGAGCCATCTTCAGTACCCAGAAACAGGGCAGCTCAGTCGGTACAGTGCTGCTTCCCGGGCATGAGGACCCCGTGAGTTCAGATCCCCAGCACCCACATAAGCCAAGCACGGTGCTGTGTCTGTAAGCCCAGCACTGAGAGGTGGGGACAGGTGAATCCCTGGAGCTCGCTGGCTAGCCAGTCCAGTCTAGTGGATAAGCTTCAGGCTTAGCGAAGAGAACCTGCTCAAAAGAACAAAACACACAGTAACAACAACAAAGCAGAGGACAAGAGAGGGAGACATCCAGTGTTGAGCTCTGCTCCGTACGTGTGCACCCATGCACATGTACAAATGCATACACCTGTGAGCACCACAGGTGCACTAAAATAACCAAACAAACAACAGATGGAGTGTTCGGGACAAACGGACTTCAAATGACAGCAAGCCCGGCCAGGGAGAAGTGGAATGCTCATGGCTGAGACATCTCCTTCCTCGTGGCTAGGTAGGCAGACAGAGCTGGTGTGGGTAGAGGAGGTATCAGCACACACTGAGCTCCGGACATGGTGTGTATTCTGCACAGAAGCACAGAGATGCCCGCTCAGTGGTTGAGGAGTGCTGGACACTCTAAGAGTTGGTTCTGAGAGTTAGATTGGTTAGATTGGTTAGAAGCAAATTGTGGATTCATGTTGGTTACTTTCCACTGCTGCGACCAACATGCTTGACAAAAGCATCCTGTGGGTGCACACAAGACAGAAGCTCCCTCCCATCGGGGTGGGCCAGGAAGCAGAGAGAACACCTGGAAGCAGGCAGGTGTAAACCTTCCACACCTCACCCCCTAGTGACCCACGCCCACAGGCCAATCTGCATCTAGCATCTCCAGAGACTCCCAGTATCCCTAGCAGGAGCCTGTTGGCATTATGCAGCCATACCACAGTATCTCCCCTTGGGACCTCAGGGTGCTAAGATTTCTGTATGCAAGGAGCCAGCAGGGGTGCGTGGCTCCTGCAGAGACAGCAGTGTCCTTTCAGAAGCTCTGGCTTCAGGAGTGCGCAAAGCTTGATCCTCACCCCACTTAGCGTCTCTCCAGGTTGAACAATTTCTAGTATCCGTTTCCCAGCAGGGTAGGAGAACTTGGGAGGTTTTTAAATATAAGTAAATCTAGCCTGGATTACAGAGGTCTTAGGGCACAGTGGGCGCTGAATGACTGATACTTTTGGATGAGAAGTTGGTTTCCCATAGGGTACTTGATTTAAGATAGATATTTAATTTCTGTTCCTAAAAACTTTGTGGGAACTGACTTTTAAGGAAAGTGTGAGAGACATTTCAGACTCAAACCTAAACAGGACCCAGGAAGCATGTGCATTTTTAGCTCCAATGAATCTCCACATGTCCCCTCTCCCAAAGCGGACTGAGGCTGACTTTTCTCAAAGGTAACTTGAGTTGTGTGCATTAGAAAGACAAGCAAAGGAAGCCAGTGAGAGGCATGACCGAGCAGCCAGCAGCCTCTTCAGAACAATTTCTGGGCGTGCAGAAGGAAGAATAGTCCAGAAACCCTCCCCACTGATCAACACCCTGTGTGGACATCCTGGAGGGTGTCTGGGCATCAGCTACTGTCAACAGGACTCCTCAGCCCCATGAGGAAGCTGTCAGAAGCATGGAGAGACTAGGTCAGAAACCACACAGAAAGCCTAGTTCCTGGATGAAACTAGAGGAGCCCCAGACGCTTCCTGCTGGCCTGTTGAGCTGTGTATCTCCCTCTGTTTGTTGAGATGTGGTGAACTTGAAACCCAGACTTTCCTTCAAGTACAATTCCTTCTGGTAAGACATGACATGGTTTCTGCTGTAGTTTGTACTTTCCAGTTGCGGGCTAGGTGACAGGATGTGCTGGGGGGCCTGGGATGTCTTCCCATCAGTGGGAGGAGGGTCCTTCTGTCCACTCTAAGGTCCTTCCCATTCTATGGTCCATGATCACAGGCTGTACCTCTCCCAAGAAGGTAATACCAAAATGGACACGATCATGCCCAGGCCATCTGCCCAGGGACACCACACCACCATGACAACTGGACCTGAGGCTGTGGTGTTGGTGGTGCTCCACTGCCTTGGAGCTAAGGGGTGAGGAAGGCAGGGGCTGTGAGAGCCCCTGGCATGACCAGGACACCTAGGGACCATATTTAACACGGAAACAGCACCAACGGCCAGGCTCTCCTGCAAACATGTCACCGGGATGTTGTATGAACTCAGGTCCTGAAGGCACCACAGTGGGAGCTGTGCCCGGGTCTACCAAGGGCTCCCGCCACGCCGAGCACAGCCCCCAAACCCTCCTCGTTTGTCTGTCTTAAAACACGGTTCTTAAAGACCCTTAACTGTTTTTTTTAAAGATTTATTTCCTTTTTAATTTTGTGCACCTGAGTGTGGGTACCAGGAAATGGCGTTGGATCCTCTTGAGCCGGAGTTACAGGTTGCTGTGAGTCACAGTTGGGTGCTGGGAACCGAACTTGGGTCCTCTGGAAGAGCAGCCAGCACTCTCAACTGCGGAGCCATCTCTCCAGCTCCCTGAAAAGAACCTTTGTTTCCACGTTGTCGGTATTCACAGATCTGTTCTAATGTATTTACCACACACGCGGCAGTTCAGATGAAATCCAAGAACTTGTCGCTCTCAACTGAACTCCACAATATGGGCCGCCCTCGGGTGATGTGACTTTGGAGCTACCCGGTTATTTTTCTACGTCAGCTCTGTACATACAAGCCAGATTTAAAGCTCAACTCACAAGGACCCTGACTTCTTCACTGCCTGTGTTCACCTGTCAAGACAAGGCTCAAAACACTACAGAAAATGCTTTCTCACTGTTGCTCAAAGGCAACCAAGCGATGAGCAGCACCAGGCATAGTGCTGGATGTCAACCCAAACAAATATTTCAGAGAATTCTAATTTAACACAGTATTGATCAAATAGCTCTTGCGTTCAAAGTCGTGTGCTCACTCTGAGAGAGACAGGGAGGGAGGGGGAAGTGCTTATGGACCAGGAGGCAACATTAACTTATCCTGCAATGCTGTCTGTCCCCATTCTGAGGGCTTTTCAGGGAGGCCTGTCACCTATGTTCCACGACCATCAGCGCCCCCAGGCCTGTCTGCAGGCCATGCCGGGCAGTAGATTTCTATACATACTGCCACCAGTGCTGGAGGCCAAAGGTGTCCTCAATAAGTCAGGGACCCCAGGACTTGGGTCCATATTTCCACTGAGTCATTGCTTTGCTTGGCAAGTGTCCGTCTGTCTGGTGTCTATGGCTATTCAGAGATGTGGAGAATTCCTCACTACCCCGCCAGTCCTGTCAGACATAGTCTGTGTGTCTATGCCCTCCAAGAAAATAGGTCACAAACGCATGGCTCAGGGTCCCTTAGAGTTGAGGTTTAAATCTGGTTCAGATGTTGAAAATAGGAACGAACACTCTCTCTCTTTCCCTCTCTCTCTCTTTCTGTGTGTGAGTGTGTGTGTACAAAGCAAAAATTGCAGTTTGGATCTATAGAGACTCTAAATTAACACAAATTGAGAGGCTGTGGGTCAGAAACAAGTGTTTGGTAGCTGTGGAATGGTGTAGGGTTTTCTCCTACACCGAAATAATAGGCTTTATTGCGTGATACTGATATTTAGAGTTTAATCATCAATAATTATCAGTAATTATTAGTATTTGGCTGTGAGTGGGATAATTATGCAAGTGGTGTCCTCTTTTTGAAATGGAAAAGTGGGGTGACACTACTGAAACAGCCAATTTAACCCCAGGAGTTCTCACTCCCTAGCCGGTGGTGAGCAGCACCAAACATGTACACAGGGCCGTCCTGCAGTGGCCACCCGCCCCTAGCGTGCGCGGGACGTCCTTATGTAAAGCCTGATTGGGAAGTGAAGCCAGTCTGAGCAGAGGTCCCCCCAGGGAGAGCTAGCCCACCCCACCTCACCTGAGGAGTGTGTCTCAGGCCTGAGCAAGGATCGAATGCCAGGATCTGTGCACAACACAAGTTCTCCTTGGGTGTGTCTGGGTGATGCTCCTGCCTCTGCACCCCTAACGAGCTTCCTGGAAATGCTAGAACCCTGGTCTACAGACCACACCTTGAGAGAGGGAGGTTCTGGGCCCACAGGCTGCACACTTGCTGTGCAAGGACACCGTGTCCAAATCTCAGAGTAGGAAGTCAAGCCAGACCTCGCCTCTGGCCTCTGAAGCACACGGGGCCTGCAGGTCACCCGTACAGTGGGTCTTCTTATACCTGTGGTCTGCAAAGGAAGGGATTGGCCTGTGGATCACATTTGAGCAACATCAGATCAGCGTTGGGAAACGCCACCCCACCCCTGCGCCCCATCGATGCGTGTTGCTATGGGCTCTCTTCTACAACTCTTCACGCAGAATACCCTAAAATGCGACGTTACAGGCCTTCAAGATGGCTCAGCAGGTAAAGGTGCTTGCTGCCACACCTGGCAGCCTGAACCTCATCTCCAGGATCTACACAGTAGGAAGAGACAACTGCCTCTTGCCGGCTTGTTCTCTGACCTCCACACGTTCACCATGGTGCACGCACACAAATCACACACACATAAATACACATGAATAAATAAATCGCAGTTAAATGGCTTTAATGTGATGTTTTCCTGCAATCTTCACAGGTGAGGCTTTATATGTAATCACAGCATGTCTCATACATCTCAGATTTCATCTTTTGTATGTACATCTACATATGTATGCATATTTTCTCTCACACAAGTAATTAAAGTAGAGAATTGATGGTCGCTTGTTTCCATGTGGCTTCGGTGGTCACAGTTAGAATTTTGAGACTGGGACAGCTTCCCCATGCACACACTTGACTTCGGTTGAGGAATGATAAATTTGATCTCTCTGACCAAATACTGTTGGTAGAGAGGCAGACGCTAAGAGATTCTATTAAACAGATGACGGGAGTCCATGTCTGAAAAATACGAACGCAGAAAACAGGAACATCCACCTCATTAAACTGTGTGTGTATGTGTGTGTGTGTTTATGTGTATGTGTGTGTATGTATGTGTGTGCTTATGTGCATGTGTGTGTGTATATGTTTGTGTGTATATGTGTGTGTGTGTGTGTATGTGTGTGTGTATGTGTGTGTGTATGTGTGTGTATGTGTGTGTGTATGTGTGTGTGAATGTATGTGTGTGTATATGTGTGTGTATGTATGTGTGTATGTGTGTGTATATGTGTGTGTATGTATGTGTGTAATATGTGTGTGTATATGTGTGTGTGTAATGTGTGTGTATGTGTGTATGTGTGTGTATGTGTATGTGTGTGTGTACATGTTTATGTGTGTGTATGTGTGTGTATGTGTGTGTGTATGTGTGTGTGTGTGTGTTTATGTCTGTGTATGTATATGTATGTGTGTGTGTATGTGTGTGTGTACATGTTTATGTGTGTGTATGTGTGTGTATGTATGTGTGTGTGTGTACATGTTTATGTGTGTGTATGTGTGTGTGTGTGTGTATGTACTGTATGTGTGTGTATGTGTGTGTGTGTGTGTGTGTGTTTCCAAGGAAGGTCGTTCAACTCTAAAGCCAGCATGAGGACAAAAATAGATAGAAACCCATAAAGGACATCCAACATAAGATTGATGTCAAAGAGATGACAGGGAATAACAGGAAGCCATTGTAACACCAGATATAAAGTTAAGTGTGGGCCAAGGGCATAGAATGATTAACAGGTATTTTGTCTGCACACCTGTTTGACATAAACCAACTTTTTACCAAATTGCAAGCAGCCCTGCATACTGCTAACAGTCTGCTGACTGCCTATTCAGTATCGACACTGGCGTACGTCATTACAGAGAGCTGGCTGAGCAGCGGGTGAGACTGTGTGTGGGCCTGCTGTCTCTCGGATGTCAGAGGCCCCGTCCCCTTGCAGATCCTGAGGCCCCGCTGGGCTGTTTGGGAAAAGTCTGCGCTGTCTGGTGGGTCAGAGCCAACTTCTTGGCTCAGACTTATTTCCCTGCTTCTCAATAGAACTTTCCACAACCTTGGTCCTTTTTCCTCAGGGAGAAGAAAAATTACTTGTGAAACTGATATGGACTTGCAGAATGATGTAATGCAGAGAAGGTTGTTCTCATTGTCAGCTTCACGGGAACGGGAATTACCTGGGAGACGCGTCTCTGAGGGTTTCCAGAGAGGCTGAACTGAGGAGGGAAGCCACTGAATGTGGGCGGCACCATCCCATGGGCTGGGATCCCGTACTGAATAAAAAGGAGGAAGAGTGCCAAGCTCTCTGCTTCCTGCCTGTGGCTGCAGTGTGACCAGAGGCCTTGTGCTCCCAACGCCTTGCCTTCTGCCCCATGGTGGACTGGACCTACCCCTCAGACTGTGAGTCAAAATTCATCTTTGCATTGCTTCTCTCAAGAGTTTTACCACAGCAACAAGAAGAATAACTGACGTAATTACCCAAATAAATCCATGCTCTGAAGCAAGATCATCATTGAATTCTTCCCATGTCAGTTTTATTAAACCTCTCGTAGTGTAATGCTTTACATAATAAATTGGACGTGGTGTAACAACAGCCTTGGGAGAAACAGCAGTCTCTCCTCCATAAGACATGCAGGGTGGAATCTCCGTGAGCTTGCAGGACTCCAGTGCCCGCGATACAGCCGGACCAGGTGGCTCAAGATTTCCAAAGCTCCTGGATGGACTGGCAAAGTTGGGGTCAACAGAGGAAGCATTTGTTCCAGACCAGGGGTTTTCTGAGCTTCATCTGACTGGACTTCTCAACGTCACTGAGACCTTGAGAGGGGGATCTCTGTCCAAAGCCCACGCCATCCTGTGCAGGAAAAATCAATGTCCCACCCTCAAAGAGGGCTTGGCTGTGGACAGTGGAAGGCAATGTAATGAATGGTGTTTGGGAGTGGAAGCTGCCCACTTGCCTGGCCCAACTATTTTTTGTCCTTCTGAGGAGGCTTATAAAGAATTCATCCTGCGTCAGGTTAGCCTGGAGATGCAGCGACAAAGACAGCATTCCCCTTCTCCCAAGCAGTCCGTACTTTACCAAGAAAGATTCTAAAAAAGAGTAGAGCTTATACCAGGCCAGAGAGAGTAGGGGAGACCCGGGCCCCAAGAGAGACCCTGCAGGCAGGGAGAGGATGAACGCAGGACCTGGCTTGGCTGAGCTTCACCTGCAAGCAGCAACTGGGTGAATAGGAGGGGGCAGTGGAGGCAGAGTTCATCCTCCTGGAAGGGGTGTGGGTGTCAGCCATGCTCAAAAGATAAGTTTTCCTCCAGGGACCATAACAAAAGGCCTTTGCCTAGGAGACGTGGGACCATCATGTTGGTCTTGTTTTATTCTATGCAGGGTGATGCTTAACTCAAGCCATATTTGTAAAGAAAAAATAGACACCAGAGGAAGGCCAGAACTGTCCTGTGTTAATTCAGAGAGGGGCAACGTGGGAAAGATACTGGGTTAGCAGATGCTGAGCTCATTGCATGCTGGAGACTGAATGCAGGAGACTGAGGATGCAGGGGAGAGGATGCTGGGGAGAGGGAAGAAAGGATGCTGGGGAGAGGATGCTGGGGACAGAGGATTCTGGGGACAGAGGATGCTGGAGACAGAGGATGCTGGAAATAGAGGATGCTAGGGTTGGAGGATGCTAGGGTTGGAGGATGCTGGGGACAGAGAATGCTGGAGACAGAGGAAGCTGGGGACAGAGGATGCTGGGGACGGAGGATGCTGGGGAGAGGATTCCAGGGATAGAGAATGCTGGGGAGAGGATGCTGGAGACAGAGGATGCTAGGGAGAGGATGCTGGAGACAGAGGATGCTGGGGAGGGGATGCTGGGGAGAGGATGCTGGGTCAGTGAGTGTTAGGTCTGATAATGTTATTCCCAAAGATTCTCTGGACATGAGAGCTTTGTGGTGGAGGCACATACTGGCTAGAGAGAAATAACTGAGTTTGAGGAGGGACAATACAGGGTTTGAAGAGATGGGGGAACCCACGCTGCGTTCTTAGAGATTTGGTTCCCCATGGCAGTTGAACAATGAATAGAAGCCCCGGAGAGCTGCATGGAGAGCTGCAGCGCCCTCTTCCTGCTCTGATTGGAAAGGATGGCCATAACACTCACAGTCAGCAACTCACACCTCGGAGTCCTCCAACAGCCCTGCCTCTGGGGTTACTCTTAGCATCTCTACTTTACAGACACCCAGGCTCATGGGGCTCAAGGCAGCCTTCCAGCAAGAGGGAAGCAGTAAGACTGATGCATGGGGCACTGGTTACTGAGTCTGTGCTAGTGACCTTTGCCCTCTGTTGTCTCTTTGTAAAGGTATATCTTAGCACTGGTCAAGTTCTCAAGTCCTTTGAAAAAGAAGCCAAAGCATCCTTCAGCCTTCGATCATCTCAAATACACAGAAGCTAAGAATTCTGCACACAAGATCCAGCAGAACTGCAGTCCTACAGAAACAGCAACATCAACTCTGACATCAGGAGTGCACAAAACTCAGCCACACCTTAGTCCTTCTCAAAGATGTGAGACTTTTGGTGTCAATTTCTCAGAGGGATGAAGAGGATCTCAAACATTTAAAGAGTTAATAAATTCTGGCTTGTTTACAGAGACCCGAGGGTACGGTGGGAACCAAGCAATGCGTCTGTCTGAAAAGGTGGACATCACAGGTGGACGTCACAGGTGGACGTCACAGGTGGACGTCACAGGTGGACGTCACAGGGCGTATTTGAATTAAGACAGTGTTAGATCACATCTCTAAGAACTGTGGAACACAGAATTGACTTTCTAGGAAAGACAAAAATTGCTTAAGAAGAATGAGCAAGTGGACAGCTTGGATTTTGTTTAAGAAGTGAGGTCTATATACCTCTATGCAACTTTAGGTGGTTGCTTCAACACAAATGAATTGCACCTTGGCTGTGAAATCCAAGCTTCATGGTGCTCCTTTGAGACCAAGAGATTCAGTCCTAGACCTATTGCATGCTGGGAGTACTGTATCTGAGGCAGAGACCAAGCCAGTATCAAAGGACAAGGTGGCTTCTTTTCCAACCTGGGTTTACCAAGCTGGGCTGATGATAAACTGTACAGTATCAATGGGTCACATGATTACTGATTAAACTAAAACATTCTGTGTGAAATAGTTGGGAAGCACCAGAAAGATGGTGCTTACAAAATCCACCTGTTCTAGAATAAACCCCATGGCATCTCTCCATCTCCAAAGCAGGATGGATGGTTAGCTGGCTCAGGTCACCATGTGGATGTGTCATTTCATACTGTTCACTGGAGAAGTGAAGAGCAAGAACATTCCGGGATGACCAATGGGCTCTGAGTGAGAAGGTGAAGCAGACCAGGGAGCAGTGTGCTGCCTTCCTCGGGACACCCCACTGGAGGGACAGGATCTGGCTGCCTTTCATCTCATCCAAATCTCCACTGAGGACCCTCCCACCCAAGTCGAGGTCCCAAGGTCCTGGTGTCAGGAGTCAGCAAACCTCACACTGCTTCCCTTCATACATTTCCCCTCCCAGACTCACATGTGCCGGGGATGTTTGGGATGGAGGGTGAGCAAATGAGCCATTGTCAGCTCTGGCAAGAAGCTGTAGCTCCAGAAAACAGAAAATCCCCATCACATGTCTTCTGCCATGATGCTTACCCCAAGCAGATCAACGCAAGTGTTGGCTGGATTTCACGTCAACAATGCACGAGCTACAGTCATCTAGGAAGAAGGATATTTATCAAGAAAGAAAATCCAGTGGACTGGCCTTGGGCAAGTCTGTAGGGCATCACTTTCCTGATTGATGACTGATATGATAGAGTGCAGCTCACTGTGGGCGGTACCACCTGTGGGCAGGTGATCCTGGGCGCTATAAGAAAGCAGACGCGCATGCGCGCGCACGTGTGTGTGTGTGTGTGTGTGTGTGTGTGTGTGTGTGTGTGTGTGTAAAGAGACAGAGAGAAAGGAACTTATACCTTGCTAAACAAAGATCACACGTCATTCATTTATGTAAAATTCTAGAAAAAAATAGACGCCAACAAGCTCAGTAGATCTCTGGAATAAGAGGAGAGGTCTTGTGGAACGGTGTTTTGAATTTTTTGACTTGTGCATCCTGATGTCTCACCGCGGCTTTAATTTGAGAACCATTTCACGGTCTTACTGGTCTTCTGTACAGCATCTGGTCCTTTTAGTTGTGTCTTCTGCCTTTTTACACTTGAGTGTCAACACTATAGTGAACCTTTGAACCTATGTCATACGAACAAACATGAGGTGTGAGAGTGTATAAAATATTGGAAGATTTCAAAAGCCAACTCCATGGTACTGCCTCCACCTTCTGGGCTCTTTGCCATGTGATTAATACTGCAGCTTCTGACAGTGCTGTCACATGGGCCAGTGCTTACATGCACACACACACACATACACACACACACAATCACACACACATATACACATACACACACACACACTCATACATATACATATACACTCACACACACACTCACACACACACACTCACACACACATATATGTTCTTCACATTCCTGGATTGAATATGCTCAGTTATGGAGAGTTGTAGTTTAAATGCTTCTCAGCCCAAATTTGCTGCTTTTTCAAATGTTGGTTGCACAGATTGTATAAGTCTGTAGTTTGTGGAGTGTGCACAACTGTGTGCCGGGGTGGTCCCTTAAGATGAGACTGTAGTTTGCAGAGCACGCACAAGCCTGCGCACCAGGAAGTCTCTGTCAGATTTCATGTCAGTTTTCTTGACTCTGCATCAGTACCTGTAGAGCACCAGTCCCCACCCAGAGGCTGGACGCACCAATGTCTTCTCCCCACGTGGCCATTCACTGGGGACAGGAGAAGCACGTCTGAGCAAGCGGGGGAATGAGGCAGTAGGGCAGGAAGCTGGCGGCCCCGTGGGGCTCAAGGTGGATGTGGGTTTCAAGGTATCTCCATTTCAGAGGGTTGCTGGTCCCCAGAGGGCCTCTGATTGCAGACAAAGTGGAAAACAAATTGAGGACACTTCCAAACCAGGGACACCCCTCCAACTGCAGGCTCCCTGTTCCTGGAGAGGGAACAGCAGGAGAGTCCAGCTGGGTGACTCCCCTTGTTAAACCGGCCTGGATTCTAGGACCACGGCTCCAGACAGACGTGTGACTGGTCCTAAGCTGCACTTCACACTGTCAGGTCTGGCTGGCTTCACGCCACTCCCCAGATATAGCTGGGCGTGGTGGGTGCAGTGCTCCCCACAGCCTCTCCAACTTCCTATACTGTGTCTCTTGTCACTAAAGCTAGAGCTCCTTGCTTTCCCATAGAAAACACAGGGAGCCTGTCGGAAGCAACACCAGTAAACTGGATCCACTGAATTCAGAGCCCAACCAGCATCTGACACAATTAATACACACATGTACAAGTGTGCACTGGGGCATGCACACACACACACACATATACATACACACACACTCACATGCATGCAAATGCACTCTCACACACGTATACACACATACACACATGTACAAGTGCACAAACTCACACACACACACACATATACACACATACACACATGTACAAGTGCACCAACTCACACACACACACACACACATACACACATACACATACAGGTACACACACACTCACACGCACACATATACACACTCACACTCCATTCTCCCCCGTGAGCTATGAGGCAGAGAGATCCCCAGTGACCCTGACGGTACATCGGAGAGCTCACAGGACAAGGGAACATTCTCCCATCAGTCTCAGTTACCTCTACCTTAGGAAATTCCCTGTGAAAATATTATTAGCTTGTCACAGCTTCGTCAGGCCTTATGAACCCAGATCAGCATTTCACCTAAGGAGAGAGACATGGTCTCTCCGTAATGAGCAACGTCGTCCATGTCCTGTGCCGCAGGAAAGTTAATTAATTGCTGTCCAACATGTTGATTAGGGTGGTTTTCCTGCTCTCCAGCCATGACTTACTCAGAGAGCCTCAGGTTGGCACAAGAAGCCGTCAGCTCACATTCCTCTGTGCTGGAGCGTGTGACAAAATGAAATTTTCATTAAGGCAAAAAATACTGTAATTTGCAGTGCACCACTATGGCAGGTCGCCGGGTGTCCTAGGCAGACACCAGCCTCGTGCTCTGTGTTGCTGACAACCTGAGAGCCAGCAGGCTTGCAGCTAGACTGAGCCACCGGTCGCTAGCCACCCGTGGGGAGACATCAGGTTCTCTCCCCCATTAGCAAAAACTCAAGCTTTACCCGAAGAAGGTTTTTCTGAAGGGAAGACGATAAGCAAAAGCCATCTTGGGAGGAAGCAACCTGACCTAGATGGGGACAGCTGTGCGTCAGGGACTGGCTGCCCGTGCTGTCCCTGCTCGCGCTGTAAACATCCGAAACTGCCTTCGTAGACAGGTAACATCAGGTGTACGCGGCAGTCCCCGGCTGCAGAGGGGACGGCCCACTGACTGCCCTGATGGTCGTGGATGGTGCTGCGGGCCCTTGGCAGAGAGACAGCACGCAAAAGAACATCGCGGGAATCTTTACCGGAACGCAAAAACTCCCTGGCTGCTGGCCAGCTTGCCAGTGGCTTTACAAGCCGAGAGGTTTATAAAAAGCATAATATGTTCTCCGCTTCTAAAATTATAACAAAACATCAATAAAACTGTCCAGATAGAATTTGCATTCCGGTTAGAGCTCTTAAAGAAAAAATATTAGCATATATGCACATAAAACAGAATGTTCTCGGCCTGTTTGATTGCAGTGCTCCGCTGGCTTCGCGCTCTGTACCAGGACTCGGGTTTGCAGTTGGATCAGGCTTGGCTTCTGCCTCACGTGTGCTTCTAGTTATCTTTCAAATTTCAGAATCAAGTACTCCCTCACCCCTCATTTCTCCCCTCTCCTAACCCTGTAAAGTCAGTAAACTCACTGGCCTTTATCGGGCACCGGCCTGGAGTTAGTGATTGCTTGACACCAGGCCTTACGTGGCATTTCAGTTGCCTCCACCCAATGAGGCTAAAGCCTTCTGACGACTATTCCCTTGGAAATGGTGTTTAGGAGTTGTTACAGTTCAAATCTGCAGCAGCCCCGAGAGGCTCGTGTTTTGAGTGTTTTATTCCCATCTAGTGGTGCTTTTGATTGTCTGTTTTAGTTTGTTTGTTTGGTTTGTTTCTTGTTTGTTTGTTTTTCAAGACAGAGTCTCACTAGATAGCTCTGGTTGTCCTATAACTTACTGTGTAGCTCAGGATGGCCTCAAACTCACAGAGATCCTCCTGCCTTTCTGTCTTTTGAGTGCTGGAATTAAAGGCATGCGCCATTTTTTCTGGAAGGCTGTGGGGTCCTTAGGAGGCCTGGCCTTACTGGTAAAAATGGATCCCATGGGCTGTGAAGGTGATAGCCCAGCCCTCACAACCATGCACTGGCAGCAATGCAATGCTGTACCTTCCCATTACAGTGAGCTGAGACCTTTTGAGATAATGAGCCAAAATATATCGTTCTTTGCTTATTTCTGTCACTTATTTTGGTCAGGGCGATAGGGAAGTTACTAATGCATGCTGATGTCATATCAGTCGTCGTAACAGACAACTAGGATGCCCAGAAAATCTACCAAATGTACACCATGAAACGTAAGAATGCCCCGTCCCCATTGTGAGTGAACAGTGGGGGAAAGGCCCAGTCCTTGTGCCTCGAGAAGAATGCAGGATGCCTGTCTCCTCCCCAGGATAAGATGCTGTATGGTTTTCCCATGAAGACCTCTACAGTTTCCTCTGAGTAGAAGAAAGTGAACCCTGCCCTTCTCCAGGTCCACCGAGTTGGTACAGGCGTACAGAGACATGGCTTCTGCACGATTCTATCTGGTTTTCAAGTTTTTATAAACCTTACCAAGGCTGGCATTCACTCAGATCCTGCAGAACATCAGCCTGAAACTCTAAACGCTAGACCCCAGAGGAGGGGTTCGGAATTCATTTTTTCCACTAAACACTCAAATGAAAAGGAGGCAGAGGGGTTTGGAGGTGTTACACATCATTCTGAAGATAAAGCCTTAAGACGGCAAAGTATTAAAGTTCAAGACTTGTAGGTAATGCTGTCCCTCGAGGCAAACTCTCACCCTGAAACGACTCAGTGTCAAAGGAACACATTATGTTCAGTCCAGGATTCAAAACTCAGCCCCCAAAAGCCAATGCAGGTATTTTTACATAAACATGATGACTAGTTCTAACTTCCTCGTGAACACACCAAAAGCATGTGTCCACACTGCGCGGGGTGTGGGAGGAAGGGCTGGAAAGTTCCTCATAACAGGACCATACTTGAGGACAAAGTTTAGATTCTGCAGCCCTAAAATTCTTGCCAGTACTGAACAGTGGCTCAGTGATGGAGTGCATGCCTGGCCCGTCCAGTGAGGAGGAAGAAGAAGCAGAGGGGTGGGGAAGCGGACTGGGAAGGGGAGGGGTGGGGAAGAAGAACAGTAGCATCCCATCGTGGGTAAGGGTGAGTCTCATAAGTCCTGCTCCTTCCTGAGGAGGAATAGGCAGTTAATGGGAAATTCAGACTCCTCAGTGATGTAGCCACTGGTGAGCTAGCTGCTCTTGTTCAAGTAACCTCCCCACCCCCACCCCGCCTCACCCCACCCCACCCCCACGATCATGCAAGCAATCCTAATTAAATGCAATGGACCACAAAAAATATTGCAAGAAAGTAGGAGAACTTCCTGGGAATCATAAGGGTTTGCACTGGAAGGGAGGGGCATAAAGGAGAAAAGAGAAGAGATGACAAAGTACATATATACGTGTGTGTGTGTGTGTGTGTGCATATATACACATATATATGAAATTATAAAAGGGTAAAAAAATTAACCTCTGCCAGAAAACAACTATAAGCAGAGCAAGAACCCCAACAGACAGGCTTACATCGTGTCCTATGGAATTGTTCTACAGCTAACCAGGCCAGATCCTATCAACGAAGGGTGAGCGTTGCAGGCAAAATAATTCAAACATGACCACGTGTTGTGTGGCTTTTCCTGGAGAGACATGAAGAAAGGTCTCATCACCTCAGATAAGCTACCAATAGCAAACCAAAGGCAAACAAATGACCAACAAAACAAAGCAATGACTCCATCCAAGCTCAACTTAATAAAACAAGCTGTGGGCTCACCTACAGGAGCATGGATGGCTCAAAACACCTGTGTCACCACAAATCGCCACCCAGGATGGTCGCAGCTTCACAGCTGCCTGCTAGAATCCCCATCCCCAGGCAGTCATCCACCTCTTACATGCGCAAGATCACGTGCAGGTGGAAAATGGAGGAGCCGCAGGAATCCCAGGGGAAGACAGGCTGACCTCCCCAAACTGTTCCGAGGACCCCGTGTCCTGGATTATCCCTTGGCTGTGACGGTGGAGCTGAGACTCTGAAGTCACTGTAGTGCTCTGACCCGCGAGGGACAACGGTCAAGTTGGACTGGGATGAACCACTTCCCTCCGATGCTGCCCCCCACCCCCCACCCCCACCCCCCCCACCCCCGCTGCCCCACCTGTCTTTCAGGGTGACTTTTCTTCCCACCCCACATCCACCGGCATGATCAGTTCCCTCCAATCTGGGAGTTGGTAGGGCTTCCTCTATGTGGTGGAAATACTGCTGGGGACCTCCCCAAAGACACCATGGAAGATGCTTATCAACTCCCTCATTCTCTGGACCTCCTCCCCTAGAGCCCAAGGCAGCAGTGTGTAGAGGAAGCTCAGCTTGGAGGACCACGTAGGCACTCTGTCTGAGAGGCCTGTCTTGGAAGAGTCCAGTGCAGCCATAAGGCATGGGAGCAAACAGGCCTTCCATTGGTCACTTGTAAGTCCTTCCACAGGCTTCATGAGGCAAGCCATTCCCATTGACCCTGTCTGAACCTGTTAAAATCAGCTGTGGTTGATGTCATTGGATTTGCTGTAACAAGACCCAGATACATTTTAATTGTCGCCTTAGAACTCCTGGACTGAAATTCTAACTCCCACTACCTCAGAATACTATGGTTTGGCGATGGGATCTCTGTAGATATAGCTCGTCAAGAGGAGGTCATCCTGAAGTGGGGTGGATCCCTGATCTATTATTACTGATACCCTTATAAAAAGCAGGGTGGGGGAGGTCATAAGGGAAGTTGGAAGTCAGGGCAGAAACCTGGAGGCAGGAGCTGATGCAGAGGCCATGGGGGGTTCTGCTTACTGGCTTGCTCCTCCTGGCTTGCTCAGCCTGCTTTCTTATAGAACCCAGGGCCACCAGCCCAGGGGTGGCACTGCCCACAATGGCCTGGGCCCTCCCCCATCAGTCACCAATCAAGAAAAGAGGAAACCTTTTTCCTTTCTCCACCTGTGGGTCACGACCACTTTGGGACTCAAACAACCCTTTCACAGGTGTCGCCTAAGACCATCTGCATATCACGTATTTATATCACGATCCGTAACAGTAGCAGACTTGCTCTCAGGACAATCTTAGGGAAGTGCTTTCTCGGTTGAGGATCTTCTCCCAACGGCTCTCTCTCCCCACGCAGCTCCACAGTCAAGAGCACTGGTGATCCCACATCTGTGGTGGCACACTGGCAGGAGCAGCACACAGGAGCAGGATTTCCTTTGCCCAAAGTTTCATGGGATTCACTCTGTGCTTGCTCTGCCCTGTGTGCTTGGACCAGCATCATGGCGGTTGGAGCACATGGTGGAGAATAGCATCTCCCAGCATGGCTGACCCGCAAGCAGAGGGAGGGGAAACACCGGCAGCCGGATGGCTTTCCCCCCTTTACCCCTTTTGTCCTGTGTGGCCCTCAGCCACTCCCTTAGGGTGGACCTTGGTCCCTTGGTTAATCTCCTTCGGTGATTCTAAATCTGACCAACCCAGCTCTGCAGATGAAGTGTTACAGAATGGAGAATGTGATGTCATGCAGCAAACATTTATTTAACACGTGCAAAGTTCAGACAGCAGTGGGCAAGGTCCAGAAGGACTTTAGAATGAATGTTTCCTGGCTGCCCCAAATGCTCATCTTCAAGGAGAAGCACATGGCTGTCTAGAGCTAGCCCTGCATGCTCTCAGGGTGAGAGACGGCCCTGGTTCCCTGTGGCTTCCATATGTGTTCAGAAGCCTCGCAGTTCGCTCTGGCTCTCTGGGAAGTGCTACGGAAGAGGCTGCTTTGATCCGGTTCTGGTGCTTCCCACCTTATCTTTGCTCACCAGATGCAGTTTTCAAAATCTTAGCACTTTATGTTTCAGCCTCAGCTGCACTATTTTGTCTGGGCTCTGAGAATAATCTGCCCTGCACATCTTCTTCAAAACTGGTCCGTATCTTTAGCAGAACAGGACCCAGCACTGGAGCTGGGGGGTAGCCAGACTTCAGGAGCTGCTTCCTGCCAGAAAAGCACACTCAACTTTTTGTTTGTTTTTAGATGCTCTGTCCCTGACTCTGAAAGAACCTAATTTTCTTGGGACTACTTCCAGGGTCAGATCTTTTGGGGATCATTCTAGCATTTGACTAACAAATTGCAAAAGTTCTCAGGCAACCATATGGCTATGGTTTAAAAGCCAAGGCACTGAGAAGTGTGGCAGTCCAAAGCTCAGACTTCGAGACTCCTTTTCTTTGGGTTTGACGCTGCCTAAATCAAATACTAATACTTCTAGTTTTTATGTCCAATTCTTCACCGAAATCTTGAAAATATGAATGGCCTATGCCACACAGGGATGTTTAGGGGATTCATATTGGGAAGACTTGTGGATGGATCCCGACACATGGTGACCACCATGTCAGTCTTCCTTAAGTAACAGCTAGAGATGCTGAGCAAGGAGGGAGGTGCTCACGCCAAGATCGTAGTGGTTCTCCCGATCCTGAGGTCCGTGTGGTTCCTGAGAGGGGGGCACCATTTTAAAAGGTCACTGCTACCTGCCTCAAGTCTGTTCTCCTTAACACCAATGACGGGTACCATCTTAGATAAGTCTGAATGAT
>JAMJFZ010003960.1:1267500-1335000 GCA_026225945.1 Cricetomys ansorgei
CTCTTTACCCAAATATAAGCCTGCTCCAGGCAGGATCGGATATCTATCTTCTGCACTTCAGTATCATTGATATCAATAATCATTGATAAACTAAAAACTCAGACAATAATTAAGACTTTCTTATTGAGAGACTGGAAAGATGGCCTTGCTGTCCGTAACACTTGGCACTCTTACAGAGAGAAACGGAGTTCGGCTCCCAGTACACACATTGGAGGCTCACCACCACCTGCAACTCCAGCTCCAGAGGACCCCCAACCCCCTACCCTCTTTTGCAGATACCTGCACACACACAAGTGCACATACCCACACAGAAAAACACACACACACACACACACACACACAACACAAAAATAAAATAGATCTTTTTTTGTAAATTTTTTCTGCTATTAGTAGCTCCAACGCTCACTGTTAAAATCGCTCATTTTCCATCCTGTTGTCCACCCGGCCTCGTGTCCCCTTGTTCGGAAGGGCCGTGGACATAGGGGACATAAATAACACTTAGCATACGTAACAAGGTGGACAGCATGGAGACTGTGAATTATACAGAACTGCTTGTTTCCTGCGCCAGGACTGGGCTGTTTGATCATTTCAAATTTGATTACATTGCTAGAACACTTGATTTCCTCTGTAGAGTTCGTGATCTTTGTTGGCTTTCTCTAATTTTCATTTCTTAGTCCAATTTTATGGGAAATAGCTTTATGCAAAAACACTGCACAAATAAATTAAAATCTCGTTGTGTAATATCTGCCACCTATTTCATAACCCATGATCCAGCCACTGAGTAATCAGCGATCTCTGGGGCTTTTAATGTTTCTGCCCAGGGGAAATTCCAAGCCTTTTTTGTGCCCCGTCTATGAAAGGTAAACTCTACAACCAAAGGTGCTAGCACAAGCAGAGACTGTGTCTGCTTCACAAAGCAGTGCTCAGAGAGGAACTGGACGGGACCTGCTCCAGGAGCCTCCTCGTCAGCCCCTGGCTTCATGGAGCCTGCCTACGCTGGGGACATCCAAGGACCTGGCTCAGCCATGCCCGGCGGCTCCACCAAGGCTGCCAGGAAGGAAGCCTCCCACTCCTGTGGCCAGTAGGAGCCGAACAAGCCTCATCTCCACTGGCAGGCACCTCACATGTAATCCCCCAGCCTCAGCTCCTTGGCAGTCACATCCGTAGCTGACTCCACAGTGTCGGCTGGCTGGGCCTACCCAGTGTTCATGCCTTCCGCAGGCTCCAGGGCTGAGCATCACCCACAATGCCCCTCAGAAGGGATGCCCCCTGCTGACCATATTCTGCTAGTGGTGAGGGTGCCATTGATTTTATTTCTGTATGATTATAAATCTTTTAAAGACGTGAGTTCTGCTGCCGCTTGGTGTTCATTTTGGCATATTTATGACCCGTTGCCATCAGAAGCCCAGATCTCTAAGGACCTACAGACCATTCGTGCTCAGAGATTCTGTGAACACAATGGCTACCACCCTCGAGAATACCCTGATGTCACATTTACTATTAATGGCCACTGTTGTCCATAAATGGATTCTAAATTAACCCGGTATCATAAAACTAGGTAGTTTTATGATACAGAGGTGAGAGCTTCACATCCTCCCCAGAGGAACAGAATCAGTTCTCCTGGTGTGGAGTCCTTACATCAGAGCATGTTGATGTGGTTAGGACTCGGTCCTCAGGGACCGACCACAGCGTGGACGGAAACGGAGCCATCTTGTCTCTGTGCCCTGGAAATCAGAGAGAGTTCCACACAAGGTTCTCCCTAAATCAAGACACTACTGGCCTCCCTCGGCGCCCAGGTGATAATGAACGCTAGGTGTCAGTTGTGCGTTACTCTGTTGCTGAGTTAGGGTGTCCACGTCTCTCCCTACAGGTCGCTCATGGACATTTGATTATCACTTGACCCAAGCTTGTCCATTGTTCCTCAGTCATCCTGATCTCAGACTTCTCACTCAGACAAAAGGAACCGAGCACATTAGCCTTCTTCCTCAAAAGGCAGCAAGCTCCAGAATGGCAAATCACATTTCCAGAGGCTCCACCATTGTTCCCGTTAAAATATGGATCTCTCGGTCGAGCGTAAGTCAGTCTGCAAAACTCATTTGCCTGCATGTCAGTCATCCATCTGTCACATAAAAAAATGACACCTGGGTGGGGCAGACACAGGCTGCTTCCTTGCTCTGCCAGCAGGTCCATGGCAGGGACAGAAGCATGGCATGAATGAAGACCTGGCCAGTGATGGCCAGAGACTGATGTTGCTGTGGTGACAGGTCTCTAGAGAGATGGTGACAGACAGATGTTGCTGTGGTCAAGGGTCTCTAGCGCTGGAGTAGAGGAAGCCAGAGGTTTGACTCTTCCTGCAAAGTTCACAAGGTAACTCCTGTCCCAACAGCATCTCCTCTCTGAGGCTCTTCAAGTCACTACACAGTTGTCCTCCAGCCAGAAGCTGGGGCTGGACAAGGAGCCTTCACCAAGAGATTGGTACCAGCCACACCGACCGCAACATCCCTGTCTGCCCTAATGAGAGCAAAGAAGATGCTGCCATCTGGCCCTCTTCCCCATCACAACACTGGACCAGCAGGGCAGCATTTTGCCCACCAACGCCCAGTGCAACGGTTCATACCGCTTGCTTTATGGGAAAGAGGACGTGTGGGGCTGTACAGTTGTTTCCAGAAGTTCAGCCTAGCCCATCATGGCCTCATCAACTAAGACCCCAGATGTCATGTCCACACTTTGCCAGATGTTGTGATGTCATGAGATGTAAAGGAAGAAGTGGCCTGATGTGGTCTGCTTCTCACTTCCAGGGTAACTTAAGGAAGGAGAAAATGCCGACTTATTGACCCCACTGGAGCCAACATGGGGCGCGCTTTGCTTTATGATTCAGGTAAGATTATGTTTGTCCAAGTCTCGAGAGAGCTGACAGCCCAGCACACACTTCCCTCTGTGCCAGCTCTGGGGTACCCCTGAGCCTTATCCCCATTCAAATGTCCCCTGCAGTGGAAAAACCTCTTTAATTCACTTAAAGTAAAAATATCTACCTTCTCGCCCACTCCCTGTGTATTACAGGGAGCGCGTCGGTGATGAAGCCTCACTGGCTGGGCTGTGACTTCCGGCCCTGCCTCTCGCAGCTCTGAGACCTTGAGCGACTCATCCGCTTTGCCAAGGCTGAGACCTTTTCCCCAAATGTCTGTCTCATGTGAACAATAATTTCCATCAAGAAAGGACCACAATAGAAGGTGTTTATTGCCAGTGTCTGCAAAGTGACGTCATTGCTGCAGCTGAAGTTGAAATCTTTGTGATGATGAGCTTGGAAAAAGTCACAAGTCCCAATTTCTAGCAACATCCCCTTGGTTTTCCTTTCTCTGCCTGGACTCCCGAATAGGGCATGCAAGCCAAACAGAAGCTTCGTGTAGAAATGCTGGAGAAGGCCTAAAACCAGGCCAGCTCTCAGCGCAGGCTCTGTCCTATGCTGTAGAAAAGGGTGGCGGCTCTTCAGGCTGCACGTTGCCCTAGGAGACTCAATTTGAGGGAAAAGGCTGAATGCAGCCCTTAGCTGGACACACAGGAAGCACCACCTGCCAGGCGTTACCCTTTGGCACAGACTGATAAATGGCTTGCTTATTCCCAGGGGTAGAAAGAGACCCACCCTCTGAGTTTTATCAGGGGGTGCTGTTTATCGGGGACACACGAGTATGTTAAAATCAAGGGAAACCAAGCTTGAGAACTTATCAGACCAACCAGACTAAGGCAAGGGTCCTCGCCTGGACCCCATGAAGTCGGCGATGGAGATGTCAGCGGCGTGACCCCATACCAGCCTCTCAACTTAGGGCTGGTGTGTGCATCAAGGGCCAAAGACCCTCCAGCTCAGCTCCATCCCCTTTGTTGGCAAAGCCTTCTCCACTGTGTGCCTGTGCACTTGCCCCTCCAGAGCTGACCTGCTGCTTCCTGCTTCTGACCCAGTGAGAGTCTCCATAGCTTCGCCTTCACACCCCGACTCCTGCAGCAGCACCTTCCAGTCGGGTTCATTATCTATTCGACACAGACTCTCAGTCGGTGCTGGAAACTTTGAGCTCGCCGCAGCCTCTTTAACTTGCATTCATTCTGTAAACCACACATATGCATACAGAGAGACCCACTCTGCTGTGTGATACGGGAGCTTAGTCACCGGAGCTAGTCACCGCTGGTTAAGGTTGGAATAATAATGATATGTAAAAGAATCTCATTCACCCCACCCAGATTTTATCAGGCTAGGAGGGTTATCTGTCAAATTGCCACCACCCGAACTGCTAAACTTTGTAAATTTGTTGCCATTGAGTAAGTTCTCGCATGGAAAGACATGTTGGTCTACGTGGCACAGCGGGGCAAGGCCGACTGCAGAGACCTCCTTAGCGATCATGAGGGGCTCTTGCGACTGTGGCTGCCCTCCAACGCCCACAGCCAGGAAAGCGAGACTCCTCGCAGGCCAGGTGTGACGGCGTCCTCTTTGGTGTCTGCCATGGTCTTCGACTTTGAAGAGACAGGTATTTATTGCTCTGAGTGGTTGCATTTGGCTATTTCTGTGTTCCTCTTTTATTAGATGGATGAGTTTGTGGATAAATGATTGGCCAATAGATATAAATTATATGAATAGATAGTTGACAGAAGACAGACACATACATGCTCACACACTTTGGGGGTGTCTTCTACTCTATGCCAATAGCCACAAAGCACCCCCAAACAGAGGTCTCATACTCTGCTCAGCAATGAGATGCTTTCTTCAAAACAAATGTCCTGCTTGGGGTGGGGGGTTCTGTGACACCAGCACTCAGAGCCTGTGAGCTTGAGGCCAGCCTGATCTACCTAGTGAACCCCAAAGAAATGGAGAAACAGCAGCGACAGGCATAGCACACAGCAGCAGGCTCTGCTGGCACAGACACGTCCAAGAACACTGTCCTGGATGGCAGAGCTCAGGGTCGGTAGGATTCCTGGCACTCTTCACACAACGCGCACTCTAAAGCCATGCCACCTCCTCCACGTGGGGCAGGCTTTATACCGTGTACTCCCCTTCCCCCTTTCGAATCCCACATGATTCTCAAGGTCTGAGTCTTTCTCTGGTGCCCGGGTGTCAGGAATAACGGACCTGCCCATAGATAGATATTCCTTAGTGGTGAAGCACCACCTTGGATCCTGATATTTGGGTCCTTGCTGAGGTTCTGAAAGTGAGCCTACCTACGAAGGAGGAAAGACAGTTTCACACTAATGGCACAGCTCCTTGTGTCTTGGTCCCCTTGGGCTGCTGTAACCAAGAACCACAGGTAGTCAGCAACCAAAGCAGCCCTCATTACCTCCTGCAGTTTTGGGGGGCAGATGTTCAAAGGGCCAAAGACTGGGCTCCAAAGAGGCCATTCTTCTGGGCTGTGGCCTTCCCCTGTGTCCTTACGAAGCAAAGGTAAGCGCTCTCTTGGTCACTCATTCCGAAGGCCCTGCCTCTCCGGCCCACCACGACAGGGCTTGGGATATCTGCATGTGACATTCTGGGCCCTCTGCCATCTAAGAACGACTGTCCCCTCTAGTGACAGACTGCCCAGAGAAACGAGAAGGGCTAAGTGGGGTTTCATTGCATCAGGGCAGAGCACCAGTGGAAATCAGGTGTGGGGCCCCACGTGGTCTTGCCTCTCTGGGTGAGGAGCCTCCAGTGAGCAACTCCACAGGCCTTCCTCTCAGCTGTCCCAACCGTGCCTAGGTTCTCATGAATTCAGAGGGGAGCACAGACACACTCCTTCACCATTTCTAGCCAGGGGGATTCGGGGCCATTTCAAATCATCCCAAGTAGAAAGGTGACTGGGTCACAGTGGGAGGAAAGCATTTTTATTGATTCAGAACCCCTCAGGTGTTCTACTGATAGCATATGCCGATCATAAGCAATCAAGCATCCCTCAAATAAATCCAACACCTGCAGACAATGCAAAACGCCAAGACCTAGGCAGCCGCTCACCCAACAGTGCATAAAACAATCATTTTAAACACACCTAAAAACAAACTTCTTCAACACGTTGCTCTCCCTGGTAGGATGGGGAAGAGCACGGACTGTACTACCCACGGGCTCCAAGCACACAGGCCAAGGCAGAAGGACGTACGATGATGGGGGGGGGTATGTGCAACAATCAGAGCTGGAGCAAGCCCTCACCCCAGAGCTCTGCCAAACCTTGGGGTCACCATGAGCCACACGGCGATGACCTGAGCAACAGCGAGATGTCCCAGCTGAAGAATATTCTGTACTCGAGGCTGGGCCTCCTCCTTTCTAGAGGGTTTTTAGAAACCTCAAAATGCCCATGTGGACCAGGACAATTAGAGATCTGTCTGCATCGCTGATGCCATCAGAGTTCACTGGGTGCTGGAGCCTGGCTCCATGGGGCACCCATGCTGGTGTGAAGTTCAGATGCCTGTCTGGAATCTGGAGGGCCTGCATGAAGTCCAGGTGCTTACACAACATTTGCCTGTGCCTGTGAGAAGCCCAGATGCCTTCAGGAGGACCAGATCCCTGTGGGATAGCTAGGTCCCTGCAGAAGGGACAGACGTACGTGGGAGGCCCGGGAGACTATGGGAGCCCTTGGTGCCTGTGGGATGTCCTGGTGCCTATGGGATGTCAAGGTACATGCAGGAGGCCCTGGTGACTGCTAAAGACTAGGTGCCTTCGTGATGTCCTGTGTGAGATCTGTGTGCCTGTGGGACTTCAAGATGCCAGAAGGATGTTAAGGTGTCTATAGGTTGGTCCAGTGCCTGTGTGATGCCCAAGCATCTTTAGAAACCCCTGATGCCTGTAGGAGGCCCTGGTATCTGTGGGATGTCTGGGACCTGCAGGATGACCAGATGTCCATGGGATGCTCTGGCGCTTGTGGGATGTTTGGGTGTCTGAAGGATGGGCACCTGCACAATGGCCAGGTGGGTGCCTATGGGAAGACTGGGAGTCTATGCAATGTCCAGGTGTCTGCAGGGTAGCTTAGTGCCTGTGTGAGGCCTGGACATCTGTGGGGTGCCCTGGAGCCTGGAGAATGTCCTGGTGCCTGTAGGAAGTCTGAGAGCCTGGGGGAATGCCCTGGTGCCCATGGGAGTTCCTGGTGCCTGTAAAAGGCCCTGGTGACTGCCAGATGAGTGGGTGCTTGAGGGATGGCCAGGTACCTGTGTGATGTCTGGGTGCTTGCAGGATGTCTGGGCTTCTGTGGAATATCCAGGTGCCTACAAGATGTCTGGGTGCCTGTGGGTTGGGCCAGTGCTTGCATGATACCCAAGCATCTGTGGGATTCCCTGGAAACTGTGGGATGCCCTGGTGCTCGTAGGAGGCCCTGATGCCTGTGAGAAGTCCTGGTGCCCACAGAATGTTCTGGTGCATGTGGGATGTCCAGGTGCCTGTGGGATGTCCAGGTGCCTGACAGATGTGTATGGGCATGCAGGATGTCCTGGTGCTTGCAGGATATCAGCATGCCTGCTGCGTGTCTGGGTGCCTGCTGATGTCCACATACCTATGGGTTTGGGTGGTGGGGCCTGACCTCTGATAGAGCTTTATCATGCTTTGTCTCAGGCTGGGGTGGGCCAGGTGAACATCCATCATTGGAGGAACCTGCTGCCTCCAGGTTCTACAGTGAAGCCTGTGATCCACACTCCTGCCAAACTGGCTAGACTCAATTTTCTTTTATTTTCTTTTTTCTCTTTCTTTTTTAAAATTAATTAATTAATTAATTAATTATTTTTTTTGAGGGCACAAGGGTGGAAGGAAGGGGAAGAAGGTGTTGTCGAGATGCATTGTATAAAACTCAAATTATTAATGAAAGTATTATAAAAAAAGAAAAAAGAATCCAGCTGGGTAGTGGTGGTGCACGACTTTAATCCCAGCACTCTGGAGGCAGAGGCAGGTGGATCTCTGTGAGTTCAAGGCCAGCCTGGTCTACAGAGTGAGTTCCAGGACAGCCAGAGTTAAAACAGAGAAACCCTGTCTCAAAAGAGGAGGAAGAGGAGGAGAAGGGGGAAGAGGAGGAGAAGGGGGAGGAGGAGGAGGAGGAGGAGGGGAGGAGGAGGGGAGGAGGAGGAGGGGAGGAGGAAGAGGGGAGGAGGAGGGGAGGAGGAGGAGGGGAAGAGGAGGAGGGGAGGAGGAGGGGAGGAGGAGGAGGGGAAGAGGAGGAGGGGAGGTGGAGGAGGAGGAGGAAAATCCAGTATCAGGGGCTGGGTGGTGGTGCAGAAGTCAAGAGCACTTCCTGCTCTTTCAGAGGACCTGAGTTTGGTTCTCAGCACCCACACCGGGCACCCACAATCACCTCCAACTCCAGCTCCAAGGGACTCAAAGCCTCGCCTGGCCTCAGTGGCACCTGCTCTGGTGTGGCGTACATTCACAAACACTCGTACATGGATGAAAAATAAAGAAAATAGAAAGGAATTGTACTGGTTACAAAATACAATTTAAATTTAAGACTCAATCCCTATGCTGATCAATAAGTAGAACCTTGTCTGGACCTCCTGAACATTCCTGTGGAGATGAGGTCTCCCTCGCGTCAACCTGGAGTGTGGTAACCTGCTCCAGGTCAAAGGAGGCGACAGGGAGACGGAGCTCCCGTCAGCCGATTTGCACTTAGTAGAATGCAGTTATTTTGGAAAAGCTTTCCTCGTGGCGCATGATAAACTTGTAATCATCCAGATAGCATGAGTGGTCAAAATTCCTATCTTGAATGAAAAAGAGACACATTATAAAGCCGGAATACGCAATTATAAACATTATTATGTTAAAATTTAATGGGAAATAGATAAGCTCAATACACAATAATGTTTCTTGGCATTTTCTCTGAAAGCGCTGCCTTAGCTCATTCTCTTGTTGCCATGACAAATCTTCACCTGACAAAAGCCACTGAAAGAAGGCTTCTGACTTGAGAAGGTCCTTTATGGAGGGGAAGGCATGGAAGCTGGGGAATCTGAGGCTGTAGAACCTCCTGTCTTGGTGGACCAGAAGCAGAAAGCTCAGTCTAGAACCAGGAGCCTGCAAAGCTCCCCAGTGACCAGCTTTAGCTGGTTCCACAACCTTCCAAACAGCACCACCATGTAGAAACAATGTTTAGGCACATCAACCTGGGGCATTTGACATTCAAACCATCACAAGCACCTGAAGCGTTGGCACCCAGGTAGCCCTGAGCTCCCCCAATACATTGGTCTCTATAATACTCCTGAATGATTTGGGGCCAGGATCCGCAGAGCACTGGCTGCCTCCAGACACCAGCCCTCAGTCAAAATATTCTCCACCAGCTTCTTACCCCAGAGAACAGGAAAGCAAGCAACTGTTGGAGAGGTATGGAGCCTTCTGGAGCCAGGCTAAACGGTACTCCAGGCACACTGGAACGCTGGTGTATTTGGCTGTAAATGGGTGTATTTACCTTTTGTTGCTCTGGTAAAGCACCATGGCCACACGACCCCAAAATATTTTAAAAGTAAGAAAAACACATGAAAGACTTTAGAGACAAGATGACCCCTGGGTGCCAGGTAAAGACCTACCCCCAACGAACCACACTGGGGACTGTTTGGGAGTATTCACTGGACTCTGTGCCAGAGGACAGCAAACCTCCCTAAGAAACTTGAGGCACGACAGTGCTGTTTCGCTAAGTACGAAGACTTTCTAACTTTTTTTTTTTACATATGTTTATATGTAAAATACATGTTTATACAATGTTAGTGCATTCACTTCGGGCTAGGCGCGTGTCCCCAGTTCCTTCAGTCCTCTGACGCAGACTTCACTGTGGCAGCCGGAGTGGAGTTGGAGCCACAGCGCCCACAGGTCCCCTCTCCATCTTGGTCTTGCCACAGACGATGCACGCGCGCGTGGCATGATGGATGACTTCAGTTTTCTTCACCGTTTTCCAGAGGGAGGCACCGCAGTGGGTCCCCTATTTCCCGACCATCCCGGCCTTCTTGGTCCTTTTTAGCCATGTCGCCAGAAGCTAAGCCCAAGCCCAGAGAGGAAGAGACTTTCTAAAGTTGTAAAGATTAATCTAGAGAGAGACACTGTCATCACAGGTGTCAAAACCAAGGTGTGAAATAAAGCCTTGTCTTGGCATCTACTTGAGCAACAGAAGCTTCTGGAAGGACATACAGAAACCAACAGTGAGATTTTTTTCATCTGATTCTTTCTTTACTTTGGTTAGGGGACCCACAAGATAGAGGATGAGTGGAGAATTATGAAGGGGTTCCTTTATAGACATTCTTTACCAAAGCCCTGTTCTTCAATAAATAGTCTCCTATTAGAAAATCTTAAAAAATATCCCCAGCCTTGAACAGAATCAGAAAATAAACTGTCAGCACACCTGAGTGAGAGCATTGAGAATTGTTATGAAAACGATATTATTCCAGTTTGTCCTCTGTGGACGACTGTGCGCTCTTCATCAGCATCCGCAGGGCACTTACAGAAGTGGGGGCTGCCTCGGACCACGTATAAAACCCACACTGAATTTCAAAGACAGAAATTACACAGACCAAGCATGCTGACCACAGGGAAATAAAATTAAGCTTTGTTCAAAGGCAGAGTCTGTCCATAAAGCTCTGATTATTAGACAAGGAGGGAGGAAAAAAAACTCAAGCATTCATTTGGGGAGTTAATAGAGGGAAACAGAGCAGGAGCAAGAGAGTGATTTTTAAAAAAAGAAAATCAAGGGCAAAAATAGAATAAAACCTGATTTGATAACACATCTAAGCACATGTTCTTTGAGTTAAAAGAAAGTGAATCAGAATGCCAAACATCTGGCAGTCATTTCCAGAAAAACGGGAGAACACATTATACAAAGTAGGGAATGAGAACACAGTGTGTAGAAGACTAATACTATGATAAGCACCCCTACAATACACACGACTGCACCCCTACAATGCACACCACTGCACCCCTACAATACACACCACTGCACCCCTACAATACACACGACTGCACCCCTACAATGCACACGACTGCACCCCTACAATGCACACCACTGCACCCCTACAATACACACCACTGCACCCCTACAATGCACACCACTGCACCCCTACAATGCACACCACTGCACCCCTACAATGCACACTACTGCACCCCTACAATACACACCACTGCACCCCTACAATGCACACGACTGCACCCCTACAATACACACCACTGCACCCCTACAATACACACCACTGCACCCCTACAATGCACACCACTGCACCTTACAATGCACACCACTGCACCCCTACAATGCACACCACTGCACCCCTACAATGCACACCACTGCACCCCTACAATACACACCACTGCACCCCTACAATACACACCACTGCACCCCTACAATACACACAACTGCACCCCTACAATACACACCACTGCACCCCTACAATGCACACCACTGCACCTTACAATGCACACCACTGCACCCCTACAATGCACACCACTGCACCCCTACGATACACACCACTGACTGTGGTTGCACCTTGGTCGGGGTAGAAGGTAGGGAGTGGAGACCCCTCCCCAACCTACTGAGAGCAAGTCTACAGTCTAACATAAACCCACTCAGGGAGCATACAAAGGTTTGCGGAGTGTTGTTCCCCAGAGAGGCCAGGCCTGGACTCTTGGGTCTTCAGCTCTGGACCCGGCTGCACACTGTGGGCTGCTCTGGAAAGGAGGAAGTTACAGGAAGTCTCCCGATGCTCGCACAAAGCCGGCACAGTTCTGAGCCCCACGTCTGACAGAGGTGCTAACAGAAAGGAAGTGACAGGCTATGAATGGGCCTGTTAAAATCCTAATAAAATACCAGCAATTTCAGACCAAGTCTGTATTAGAATGACAATGGTTCATGTTCAAGTGAAACTATTCAAGGAACACGAGGGTATTTTGTTATACCACATTAAGGGATTAAAAGGAAACCCAAATTTTCAGCTGAGAAGATGTCCATAAAAAGGCATTAAAAAACTAAAAAGAAAACAAGCTTCGTCCTTAGCTTAATAGAAATAAAAAAAAAAAAATGCCTAAGTCGCTGGGATCAAAAAGCCATTTCGCTAATATTCACCATCTTTTAAACATCCTCAAACCTTAGGCTACATTGCACTGACCTCAGAATTAGCCATTTGTTTAAAATTCAGATACGTATTGATCAGTTTATCTTTGATACAACAGAGTAGCACAGGAAGTTCCCAGAAGCCCAGTGATTCAAAACCATAAGCATCTGTTCTGGATATCTGCCTAGAGATTTAAAAGAAGAGGTTCATCTAAGCCTGGCAGTGGTGGCACACCCCTTTAATCCCAGCACTCAGGAGGCAGAGGCAGGCGGATCTCTGCAAGTTTGAGGCCAGCCTGGTCTACAGTGTGAGTTCCAGGACAGCCAGAGTTACAACAGAAAAACCTTGTCTGAAAGAAAGAAAGAAAGAAAGAAAGAAAGAAAGAAAGAAAGAAAGAAAGAAAGAAAGAAAGAAAGAAAGGAAGGAAGGAAGGAAGGAAGGAAGGAAGGAAGGAAGGAAGGAAGGAAGGAAGGAAGGAAGGAAGGAAAGAAAGAGAGAAAGAAAAAAGAAGGGGTTCATCTGATCTGATGGATTCGATGCCCCCCCAAGGTCAAGGGCTGAGAAGGCTGTAGCCACGTGTGTGAGGGTCTGTGGCCCTGCTGCATACCCTCCTTCTGTATCTGAGGCCAGCATCTTTGCCTGGGCTTCTTCTCATGGGGATATCACTAACCACCTGACAAAAATCCTTTCTTGCTTGTGCAGATATCTCAGTGTCCATGTCCCATGGGCCAAGAGAGCCAAAGGTTAGCCCCATCCTGAGGGAGGGGTGATGCTCCATGGACGAGAAACAAGGTACCCAAACCTTCCACAGTCAACTCCTTAATTAAATCTTTACTAGGGAAAAGAAGCGGAGGGTTGATGGGCTCTCTGTAGGAGCTGTGGGAGGGGAGACGGCACACCTGCTGGCCCATGCTGGTCAAGGACAGACTTAGACAGGGAATGAGGGCCTCTAGAAAGGGGAAAGGTCAGCGAAGTAGACAGGTGGCCTCCAGAGTCCAGAGGCTATGATGGGGCAGCTTTCAGGAAACAGGAAGTTAGATTGTGACTATCAAGCTGCAAGCTGCAGTTCATTGTCACAGTAAGGTAGCATTTTGGCGAGCCAAGAGAATATCCTAGAAAACATCAGAGGTAATTACGAGAGGCACAGAAAACACTCTGAACTGTGTGTTGTGAGGCTCCTTGTGTCTCCTTCCTCTTCTTTGAAAGACTTGGCAGTAGATGAGCCTTGAATATGACCTTGAGTAAAGAAGACAGAGAAGAAACAGCCCAACCAAGGACAACATGGACAGCGGTCACAGGTCTCCACACAAAGCCCAAGGGAGTTCCCAGAGTTCCTCTAATCCTCAAGTGGACGATGAGAACTCATGCGCTCACCCTAGTCAACAGAGCAGCTTATGGAGACTCAATGTCCACAGACAGAGGGGACACAGGCTTCCCAGAAGAACTCAAGGAAGTCAGGTGGGTAACGGTTCACATGCATCTATGTTACCCAGAATATCTTCGTATCACCTAGCTGTCTGTCTGTCTCCATGGCTACATGTTTGGACTGAGTTGTACATGTCTCTACATGGGCTGTCCACGCACATGCTGGTCCTCATCAGTGTGTTTATAATGGCTGAGAAAGCATCATCTGGGAGAAGGTCCAGTCTCAAGACGGTAGACTCGGCCCCAGTCAGTGGGGTAATCAGACCTGATGACAGTTCTGCCACTCAGGGAACTAAGGGCAGGGCTCTGGGGTGAAGGGACGCAGCAGAGCCAGGCCTAGCATTGCTGTTGAGTTCTTACAGGATCAGCAGCACCAACAAATCCCCAGTGCTCAAGCTGTCTTCTGCCATAGGTGTGGACAGCTTCCCAGTGCACTGTCACAATGTTGAGAAGCTGGGGGAAGGCTGAGAAATGTGGATGAAGAACGTCTGAGCTAGAGAGGACTTCCCTGAAAAACGGGGCCGACAGGAGACAGCACAGTCATATGGATGGACGGCGGACAGGTAATACATAATAGATAACAAAGAAGAGACAGATTTCAGATAATAGATGGATACTTAATAGATGATAAATCATAGATGATGATCTAGCTGATAGCTATATGATAGATAATAGGTATGTAATTGATCGATAGATGATAGATGCGATCAATAGGTAGATAATAGGTAATAGATGGTGGATAGATAGATGATAGATGATAGATAGATAGATGATAGATAGATGATAGATGATAGATAGATAGATGATAGATGATAGATAGATAGATAGATGATAGATAGATGATAGATGATAGAGAGATAGATGATAGATGATAGATAGATAGATGATAGATGATAGATAGATAGATAGATGATAGATAGATGATAGATAGATGATAGATAGATGATAGATAGATAGATAGATGATAGATAGATGATAGATGATAGATAGATAGATAGATAGATGATAGATAGATAGATGATAGATGATAGATAGATAGATAGATGATAGATAGATGATAGATAGATGATAGATAGGTAGGCTGTGTGTGTGTGTGTGTGTGTGTGTCCTCAGACTGTTATCTGGTCTTCAGATGAACTTCTCTGTGTTGGCGGGTTGTCTGCTGTAGTCATGGGTGCCATGGTGTTGATGGTGGACAGTCACGGTCACCCCATCACAGCAGTGTCCACCCCGCCACTGGGTGATGGTGACTGACAAGACTGTGGCACACACACAGTGAGACAGCGCAGTATCACCCTAGGCTTTGAACCCAGGCAGACCTAGGGTGTTCATGTCTTTGCTCAGGCTGGTCCAGAGATAGCCTCTCCACCTTGGTTTCCTCCTCTCTAGCTTGGGAAGAATAAAAAAGCACCAAGAACAGCTGCTGAAAGAGTTAAGGGTGTGCTCAGAGACCACAGGGCTTTGTCGCCACCCCTTTGAGCACAGAAGGATGGTAAGCAGAGAAATGGGGTGAACCTGACCGTCAGGAGAGGGCCCTGAGAGCCAGGACAGAGTCCCTGAGGAAGAGCCATTCTTACATTGTAAGGGACCCGGGCTGCAGAGTGAGAGGATCACTGAGAGGTCCCTCTGGGACCTGTCCTAGTTTATCACAATTCCACAGACGACAGGAGCCCTATTACAATCAGGAGTAGCCATCTCTGCCAGTTTGCTAAGGACAGCTCTTCCCCTGGGTGCCCCTGTCCCTCACAAAAAGCGCGAGGTCAACACTCCTTCCGGGGCACTGTCTGGAACTAAAGGGTGCTGCCCAAACCCCTTCCTTTCTAGGAACAAGCGGATGGCTGAAGGAAGGTTTTCCCAGGTCCAGGAGCAGGATCCTGTTGGGCTGCCAGCCCAGCATGCATGCCTCCAGCAGAACCCACAGAGCAGAGAAATAATAAACCCCAGTGCTTTTACCCCTGAGACCAAATCACGAGGCACTGAGCAGGTACAGGCATCCCCTGACCCACAGCCCAGTGTGGCCGCTCTGACGTAGGTACGGCTGAGGTCACCGCTGACCCGCTGCCAGCGGTTCCTAGGTGACTGCAGAGATCCCCTGTCGTTGCTTTGCTGTTATGTAACTGCCTTGACTTGAAGGACTGCCTGCCTGCACTCACGTGAGGGCAGCCACCATCTCCCAGCACCAGCGCTGGGTCACAAGACACAGACCTCTGTGTGCCGATTTCACGTGAGGTCATCAGCCACTTTGACTCATGGAAGAAATGGAGAGCTGTCTTTCCTGGGTGACCTCATTCACTACCCACCTTTAGCTTTCTGGCTGTTCCATTTGATTACAGAGTAACTGAATCCCTAACAAGATCACCAACCAACCACATGAAAAGGGCAGCCGTGAGACCATGGGGCAGCTCCGGGCCTCCCTGCTCCTTCCTTCCTCTTCTTGTTAGTCGAAAATAATTCTTGTAGGGGGAAAAAAAAAAACATTTCAAAAAGAACTTTTCTTTTCCCAGAGATTTGAAGCAGGATGTTATTATGCATCTTCTATTACATTAGGAGATTTTATTAAAACCACCTTTCTCTGGCCTTTTAAACCCGAGGCGCGTAGCACGCTTGGCAAGCACACAAATACCTCCATAATGACGAACAGAAATACATACGTGTTTGTAACAGGCACACTATTGTTCCTCTAAAATACTACTCTTTTTCTATACATTCTCCCTCCTGGCATCATGGAAAAATAAACCTCAGATCACTTTGAGATTTATCACCAATCACTTGGAATTCATGGAGCAAAAATTGAGGCACAGGTTCCCTTTCTCCAGATCTCTTTCAGCTTCCAGCCTGGGTCATTTGGTGTTCATGTTTGCTTAATTAAAGCCCACATTTGCCAGCTGGGTGCTCCACGAGGATTAGAAATTATTGAATTTACAAAGTGCGATTTCAGACTGTGTAATAGGCTTTGATAATACCTCATGAGAAGTACAGCAAGTTAGGCATGCCACGGGTTCTAAGGTCTCACTGGAGGCTATACCTTTATTTCCAGTGTTTGATCCTTTTGTGTGTTTTTGATGAGCTCCCAGCATGCCCAGCATCAGCCCGGTGTATCAGCTATCTGCTGCCTCAACAATGCCTAGTAACAAACAGGAAAGCTCGGTCAAAACAAAAAGTGTTCACCGGACCCCCAGTCCTCTGGGTTTCTGCTGACCTGAGCTGGGTGCATGCCTGGCCAGTACAGGCCATCTCCATAGGTCAGCAGGCCTGGCTGGGATTGCTTACAAATGAGAGCTTGCAGGTAATGGCTTGCCTCTGGTGACCTCAGATAAGAGGATAGTGGCTCAACTCCACGCTCTTGGCCTTTTCTTTTCTCAGATCAGTTCTCACAGCCAGACAGAGCATCCAAACAAAGAAATGCCAACACACAGACAGCTGTCTGGCTTCTCTGGCTTCAGGGATGCTGGTATTCACTGGCTACAGGCAGTCACTTGGCCAGCCGGAAGTCCGAGGGTCGAGGGTTGTAGACATGGGGATGGCTGGAGAAATGTGCTTGCCTTCTAGCAAAGTGTGCTCCTGATAGCAAACGCCAGAGCAGTGGTGAGCGATCCAGAGGAAGAGAGAGCTCTCCAGCCGGAGTGTCTAGGAAGGCTTCCTGGTGGAGGTCACAAAACCAGATGCATATCATGACATTGTCACAGAGAATTGCTTCCACTCTGAAGCAGCGACCGATGATACCCCAGGGCTGGGGCTTTGTGGCAGCCCTTTCTGGTGCCTCTGCTTCCTTCTTCCTATTGTTTGGCCACCTCTGCTCTACTCAGGAGGGGGAGTTAGTTCTCCCCACCCCTGCTCCTGTGCCTCTTCATCCTCCCGTGTGCACAAACACAGCCAGAGCTAACATTCCTTCAAGGCACCCTGCAAGTCTAAAGTAACACTTTGTGAGTGGAGATGAGATTTCAGTCAAACTCTGAACTTCTCTAAGAAGTGAATTCCTCCAGGTTTTCTGGAATGACTGGATAACCCTGTATGTGTCCTGGGTTATATGAGACCCAGTTACCAGATCCACTTTCTGTTCTTCCTAAACCCAAGAATAAAGTGACATTTTAATAAATTTGCCGTCAATAACAAACTGAAATGTCCACGTTGTTAGTGTCCATACAGTGTCTCTAAGACTCACAGGAGTCTTAGCTCACTTGTGGGATGCAGGCTTAAATTGATGTGTGTGTACACCTGCAAAAGTAGAAAGGGGGTCACGATGGAAAGGATCTACAGTGGAGGGAACACCAGTAATGGAAAAGCCTGGAGGGGGGTTAGGAAGAAGAGGGGAGTGTGAGGGGGAGAGGAGGGGTGAGTAAAGACAAGCCATAATGGCTTCCATCCCTTCCCTCCCAGCCTTAAGATTTCTTTTTTTTTTTTTTTTCCAAAAAATGTTCAGTTTGTATTTCCCAGCTAGTCCTGGAAGTGGGGTTGGCCTGGTGTGTGGTCAGCCTAACCAGGGTCACGTCATTAAAGGAAATCGACTCTCTCTATGGTTTGAATGAGAGTGGCTCACAGGCTCGTATCTTTGAATACTTGTCCCCAGTTGGTGGAACTGTGGGAAGGATTGAGAGGTATGACCTTGTTGAAGAAGGTGCATTACTCAGGGTAGGCTTTGACATTCAAAGGCTCACACCAAGCCAATTAGCTCTCTCTCCCACTCTCCTACTCTCTCTCTCTCTGTCTCTCTCTCTCTCTCTCTCTCTCTCTCTCTCTCTCTCTCTCTCTGGGTGTGTGTGTGTGTGTGTGTGTGTGTATCAGATCTGAGCTCTTGGTTACTGTGCAGCCAGAGCTGCACCTGCCTGCCGCCATGGTCCCACCATGACGGTCATAGACTCCCCCGCTGTAACTGTGAGACCCAATAAACTCTTTCTCCTGTAAGTTGCCTTGATCATAGTGTCTCTTCACAGCAATAGAAGAGTAACTGCCACACTCCCCCTACCATAGCCTCTCAGCTAGCAGTGGGACTTTGCGCACGCACCCCTCCGTGCTGGGACTTTATTTGACTGGAGCTTGTGGAGGACTTGTGTGTGTTCTCACAATTGCTGTGAGCTCATTTGTGAAGCTTCTCCGTTGAGTCTGGAAAGCACTGTTTCCTTGATGTTATTGACACCACTGGCTCTTAAAATCTTCTCACCCCCTCTTCTACAAAGATCTCTGTGCCTTGGGAGGAGGGAAGTGATATATATGTCCCATTTAGGGGTGTGCACATTAGCCAGTTTGAGAGGCTCTGTGATAATTGTCATCTACTTCAAAGAGGAGCTTCTCTGATGAGGGCTGAGGGATGCTCGGATCTAAGGGTGCAGCAATGAGTCCTTAAGAGCCAAAGCTGGGAGCCGGCACAGATGCGTGGGGGAGCAGTGACCAGGTCCCACTCCACAGTAGCTCCTTCCACATCGCAGTCTCACCTGCCCAGGCACACTCACACTCACACTCAGGCACACTCACACTCACTGGCCTTCCCAGGAAATCCACCTTCCCTGCTTCATGACAGGAGGGTGGCCACCCATCCACACAGGTGCCTTGCCTCCAGATGCCCAGCAAAAACAGTTGAGAAGGGGGTCCCCACTGCAGCCCAGGACCCAGGCACAAGCTGGTACAGTCTGGGACTTTTCAGGTGTCATGGACAAAGCACCCCAACTCAAGGGCTAGCAAGCTAGGAAATCTCCACAAGGTAGCACCCGCGGCCCCTCTGTTCCTCAGCCGAGCTGTTCACATCCAACTGAACCCACTTACTGCTCTATAGAGCAGCACCTTCTGCAGTATTTTCCCACTGGGCAGCTGGCCCTTGCATCCTTCCAAAGACACCAAATTCAGCCAAGAGGACTTCCCAATCAGGTCCTGATTACCCCCTAAGCATCACACCTCCCAGTACGATCTCCTGGGGTCAGGCTGTCACCTGGGATTACGGAAAGACATTGGCGTTAGACCTAGATAGAGATAACTGACAGGTAAGTAGGTAGGCACATCAGTGCATATAGAAATAGATGCACGCATAAATAAATAGATGATGGATGGATAATAGAACAGGTAAGAGATTGACAGATGGCAGCTAAATGCAGACAGATGGACTGAAGATGGAAATATAGGTAGGTAACATTTAGATGATAGATTATAAATAAATATCATCTATAGATGATAGATTGACAGGTGATATATAGATAACATTGATAATAGATTGAAGAAAGAAAAATAGTAAATGATAAATTATAGATTTATAAGAAGCAGATAGATTGGTGGTAGATAGATAAAGAAGGAGGGAGGGAAAAGAAGGGAGGAAGGGAGGAAGGGAGGAAGGGAGGGAGGAAGGGAGGAAGGAAGGGAGGGAGGAAGAGGCGAAGAGGTTTGAGCCCAGGGGGAAGTGTCTAGCTGTTCTAGCACTGCTAGGACTATTCCTGGTGAGCAGGAATTTTTACGTTTAGTTCCTGACAAGGAGTGGACTCCGGTGGCTGATAAAATTTCAGGTGACAATTTCTCTAAAAAGATGTCAATATGGTAAGTCAATGTAGAAGGGCTACACTTGAAATACGAGATGAAACTTAAGCAAAATAAAATAGAAAATTATACATGAAGTTCAGGAAGTCATTACGAAAGGGGAATGTAGGGGAAGAAACTGGGGCATCAAGAAGTCTAAGTTCAAACCGGAATAAAAACATGGACTTATTTTAGGGGGTCTCAGATGACACGATGCTGTCCACAGCTGCCGAGATAAACAAATGTGGGCACCACACGTGGGCTACGATATGAGGAAAGTCCCCAAAGAAGGACAGTCAGGTAGATGATGCTGAGCCACACCATAGAGCAGGGCACACACACCAGGAGCAAACACAAAGACTTACAGCACAGAGCAGGGCACACACACCAGGAGCAAACACTATGACTTACTTTGTGAAAAACTCAACATCAGAGAAGCTGTAGTTCCTTTAAGTTAATTCGAACTTTTGACATGGCACCAAAAAAATACCAGTCTTGGTACTAGAAATAGACTATAATTTTAAATGTAATCTCACTTTGAATGGTAGATGACACAAATAACCAGGAAAATTCAACAGTGCAGCCTGTCTAGTTCTGCCTAAGATCAGAGCCCTGTCAACCCTACTAGTTCCAACACTGCTGGGTGCACTGGCCCAGCAGCAGGAGAGATCAGGTCCTAGGTTGTGAGGTGACTTAGTTTATAATGTGGGTGTCACGAAACAGCAATGGAGAATCAGTAAGTTGCTGGACATGACAAACATCCCATTTCCTGTGACAAGGTGAATGCATTCAAAGCTTGCATTGCAGACCAACGCCAGTCCCTCACAGGTAAGGGAGGAAAAGTCAAATAAAACCCGTCAAATCTCCAGCAGGAAATACTGGGAGAGCACTGAAGGGAAGGGCTGTCTAACTAGAACTCAAACCAGGAAACCATTCACTCCTGAACTCACAGAAAGTACTGAAAACTGGTGTGTGAAACAGATTCGCTACAAACAAGCCACCCCTTCAGAGTGCATCCTGCTGTGTGTATCATAAAAGGCTAATGTCGTGCATATACAGTGAAAAGCATCCTCGAAACAAAGACAAAAAATGCAGTACAGAACTAAAAAAAAAAGGGTATATTTGTAACTTAAAAGTACTTGTTTTAAACTTACCAAACTTTGCTCAGATCTATGAATATAATGAAATCAGAAAATCATTATCACTTTGAGGACCTTGTATCTTGGCCCTGGGAGCTGACCAAGGTTTGTGCGTCCCACAGGGCTGAGAGGAGCAGCCGTAGACTGAGGTCATTCCTGAGGAAGCACGTGCACCAATACCTCATGAGGTCACAAAAACAAGAAGCTGAACTTCCCAGGAGAGCTTCTTCGCGAGAGGGACCACTAGTGTTCCTGCCCCACTGGCCCAGCAGGGCTGCCTGGCTAATCCAGCAGGGCCCCTGGAGGGATCCAGAACCCAAGGTCTCTCCTCACCCTGGAACTAGACAGCCCCCTTCTCTTCAGACTCTGGAACCCCAAACTGGAGCCCAGAGAGCTGGTGATGAGCCACATGCTCATCATGAGCCACTGTTCCCAGCCTCGAGGCCCTGAAGATCTCATCTCTTGGTGCCCCAGGGAGAAAACATGGCTGTTCCTGCAGGTGATTTGGGGACTGACCCCAGCGCTGCACGCCAAGCCCGTCCACGCTGATGTCCACAGGTGACGGTTATAATCACTCTGATCTTCCGGTTTTACTGGTAGGAAGACTTTCGCCCTTCGGAGGCGGCCAGAACTGGGAGTGGCCTGGCGCCATGTGATGGGGTAGTTCAGTCATGTTTTGAGGATGTCCTTGGGGAAGACCTTGGGGAAGGGCTGTGATTGCTGCGTGTGGTCAGGTGATGGGATGTATCCTCATAGCCAGAGATGCTCTCAGCAGATGTCATCTCGCTTCCTGTCCATAAATCAGAATGATCTCACCGCCCTGCATAGGAGACAGAAGTGACACTGTGGGTGCTGAGTCCTCTTCCTGTGGCACTTGAAGGATTCTCCTGGAAACCTCTACCACCAGACCCTGAGATCCATCAGCAGAGTCCCATGTGTTTCAGCTGCTTTAGGAGTGGGGTCCCAGGGGACTGTGGCCACACTCAACATGACTCCCCCAGCTTTAGCCAGCCCCGTCCAGCTCAAGGCTGAATGCACAGGTCTTCAGCTGCTGCTGTGGAGCACTTTCCAGGTACGCTGTCCTAGAATTCACCCCTTATCAAGTCACCTAATGCTGAATGGCTGAAATCAGTTTTTGTCTCTGGATTTGGTGGCTTGCTGGCCATTCATAAAATCTTCTCGTGGCCAGGGGACATCTGGCACAGGCATAGCTCGGTCCATTGAGGCCAGAGGCAGAAGCTTCTGGAATGTTCTGCTCTGCTGAGGGGTGAATCCTGGAGGTGCTGAGGGAGGCTGGCCCTACAATTAGCCATCTGCTGTGGCTAATAAGCACTTATCTAAGGCTCCCCCACTCCCAGAGATAGGGAGACGTGGCTCTATCTCTCTCGATGACTCCATTTCAAAATGTGGTTCCCAAGCCCTGAGCTGAGATCCTCCTGGATCGCCCACCACATCTCAGAAAGGGAAACGATTGACACATGCAAGGCCTCTCAAGTAAATCCTCTGAGAACCGGAGGTCAGGGCCTGCAGCCAGCCACGGCAGGAGCGAGCAGCCTCCAGCCTGCTGAGATAGGAGCTGCTGTCTCAGAGCTGTGTAAAAGGAGTGAGTGGGACACAGCTCCCTGTGAGGTCGGTGTTGTGCAGGGTCCTTGTTCAGGGTCCAGATGGCAGGTGCATGAGAAGAGGCCTGGGAGAGGGCTGTGGGAAGACGTCTGCTGGGCCTGTCATTTCCCCATTAATGCTAGAGCCCAGCAGCCAGCAGCCGTCCCCTCAATCAGCTGAACCCCCCCGCCCCAGTCAGCATTCCCACTCAGGATCCCTCCTCTAGTGGGACATGTATGGAAAGGAGAGGAGCCAGGCTCCCCAGGTCACAAGAGGAGGAAGCCACTGGTCCCTCCACACAGATAAAGAAGACATTCAGGACGACAAGCTCTGAGGCGGGTATGGACACAGAGAGGTGGCTTCTGGGAGTAAAGCAGTTCTAGTTTTTGTCACCACAAGCTAGAGTTGGGACACAGAGAGAAGAGGGTGCTCAGTTAAGGGACTGCCTCCACTGCACTGGTCCACTGGGATGCTTATGGTCATTTTCTTGGTTAATGATTGACACGGCAGGGCCCAGCCCTGTGGGCGGTACTACCCAGGACTCTGCTTCAGTTCCTGCCCTGGCTTCCCTCAATGATGGCCTGTGGCCTGCAAGCCAAACGAACCCTTTCCTGCCCAAGTTGAGTTTCGCCACAATGTTGATCACAGCGACAGGAGGGCAAACTGGGACAAAGAAGGCGCTCTATCCCAGAGGCCTCTGTAAGCTCGGCTCAGGGGCAGCACATCAGGGCTCTCGCTGCAGCCCTCCCCACCCCCCGCTGTGGTGGCACACACACCAGGCAGGTACAGGACAGGCACACAGTGGGCAGGGCCACAGTCCAGCGAGTCCTCGAACGTGCCTGGGGCTGAGCAGACAGCCTTTCCAGCAAACAAGGCCTGCCAGCCCAGATCTCTATGCGGCTGAAGGTACTGCTCACGACACAGCAAGGGCCACACGAGGTTCATCTTTGTCAATTTATTTTTTTCTCATCTGTTTTTGCTTAAAAACATCACAACTTCCTTACAAATAATACCTTCCTTGATTACGTTACTTACATGCTTTCAATGCCACTTAAAAGACTCAGAATTGACAAGTGCTGGGGGCTTTGGACAATGAGGTCAAGTGGTGTCTGCAGCTCCTCACTTCCACAGCAGGCTCCAGCCTCCCCATTAGGCTTGGGACCCGTGCACCCGTTCCTGCAACCCTCTGACTAGCCCCACCCCGGCAGCTTTCACCCAGCTGGCTCTCATGAGCTGGGCTCAGCACAGTGGGACGACAGCTCCATCCAGAAGCCTCTGAGTGCTTCCCACTGGCCTGCTGCAACATGACGTTTGAGATCTCAGAGCTATAAACGACTAAAGGCCCTTCTGCAGCCGTGCCTCCGACACATGTCACGCCACATTTGATCAGGGATGAAAGCGTCCCACTTTGAAATGAAAGTGCTTTAAAACATCTGTTTCCTGGGCCGAAGAAAGGTAGCACCGTCTAGAGGAGGTCAAGAGCAGGCAGGGCCCGCCAGGGGCAAGCCTGCGGTTTAGGGAAGCCAAGAGCTCCGGCATCTGAGGATGCCTGCATAAATCTGTGCTCTTTTAAACAGTGGGTTCTTCTGCCACCCCAGGACTTCAGGAAACAGTGTGGCTGTCATAAGACTGAGCTCCATGGACCCACGAGGCGTCCAGGATCCAAAGGGCAAAGGAAACAGGTTATAGTTTTGTTTTGTTTTGTTTTGTTTTTTGTTCAGGTTCTAGTTTTTAACATGAATTCACAATTCTCTCTGGGCTTCTGTGAAGTACACAGCCTTCATTATTTCCTTGAGCGAGACCCCTTTTTACAGCTCTTTGATTTGTAATTATTTTAGACTCAGAAAATCAATTGCTAGTATGTGAAAGAACTATATGCTCATTACCACATTGTCTATGCCAAGTTCTGGGTCTAAATTCTTATTTGTGTTTCTTAATAAAGTTATTAAAAGGAATAGCTTTCACTGCTGTGTGAGTTTAAAGTCAATAGGTTTTAAATTATTTGGAAGCCCAGATAGCATGTAATAATCAAAATGCAATCTTTCTTAAGATTGTAAATTGATACATTTACAAGAGAACTCCTTAATTATTTTAATTGTATCAGAGGATAGTAGAGAAAATAAGGGCCCTTGGTCATCCAATGCCGACAGCAATTTGCTAACCCTTGGGAGCCTGACGCAGAGAATGGTTTGAGTATAAAATGTTCCCCGTGGGGGTGTGTTTGAACACACTGTGGGTGCTGTCCCAGGAGGCTATGAAACCTTTAAGAAGTGAATTTTCCCTGGAGAAGGCAGGTTGCCAGTGTTGCGTGACACTGTTCATGTGGAGACATGGAAATATGTCTTCTCATCCCAGAGAGAGAAGCAACCACAGGCCAGAGGAACAATACCACCGAACCCCAACATAGTGAACCGGTTTATCTATTGGGGTTACCTACAGGGTCAGAACTGAGGGATACTTCCAGGGGCACCGATGGCTAGAAGGCAAGTGTATCACAAAAGCCAGCCCAGCATGACTGACAGCTCATGAAAGCTGAAATCCCAGAGCTCTTTGCCTGACTCGCAGATAGCTCACAGGTAGGAAAAGGTCCCCTGGGGGACAGTGGGGCCACCAGGATGGGAGAACAGTTGGGAGAGAGCATCAAGAGGCTTTGGGGGTAGTGAGGAGAAGATGGAGGGTTAGATGTTGTGAGGTAGTGTGGTCTTTCAGGGTGAGATGGGAGAGAACCTTCCAGAACACATGGATGCACAGTAGTGTCCTGAAGTACCACCCATGTCTCTGAATAGATATGCCAGCTGGGTCTGGATCTCAAGAGAAGAGAGCAAGGGACATTTGTCAGTTGACACCAGAGGACCTGGTGATGACCAAGGAGACCTCTGCAGGGTGACAACACACTGGGAGAGCATGGGAGAGATGCAGGGCCAGGAGGCTAGAAGAGGGGCACACGAAGAACGTTTGAGAGAACGGGAACATGGTAGCTACCAGCCAAAGACGCGAAGCCTTTAGCCATTTAGCCACACTATGATTTATGACTAAGGAAACAGGGCTTCTGGGTAAAGCAGAACGGAGTTCACATCAAGCGTTTGTGTGATGAGGCCGGGAGAGTGTGTCCCAGAGTGCATAGAGCACACGTGCCAGGCAGCAAGAAGCACAAGAGACTGAGCCAGCCTCTCCACCCTGTGACTCCAGAGAGCCATGAGCCCTACCTGCTGGCTCGGCTTTATCAGGAGTGTCCAGGCGGGAGCTGGGTCTAAGGGTGGGGTCATTTGTCTGGAAAATCTGAGTTGTTTCTCTGCAGGGCAAGGATGACACAGGGTCTCTCTCATGTCTCCCAGGCTGGCCTTGAACTCACTGTGTAGGTAAGGGTGAGCCTCCTGCTTCTCCATCACAAGCGCTGGGAAGATAGATGGGGACAGCTGTGCTGGCTTCTGAGAGGTCTCTGCCGTGGCTTTACCGTGAACACGGGCAGACACACGGCAGTGACTGAAGTTACTCAGGGTCACTCACACAGAAGCTAATAAATATGAGGAACCACAACACACAGAGATGAACATGTTTAATTGGGGGAATTAGAAGAATTAGAAACATTCTCGGAGCCCTGTTGTGAAGCTCCGTGGTGCCACAAAGTGACAGAAATGAGAGAATTAAATTAGATGCAGGAGGGGTAGCAGGTACCGAGGATGAGATGGGCTCTGTCTGTTTAGAGATTGCAGCCACAGACACTTCCAAATGAGGAATTCAAACCCAAAGCAATAGGCAAAGACAGAGCGACTCCACTACTCGAGTTCCAGGAAGCCTGCGGTCTCCCGGCTGACCTGGCTGACCTGGCTCCAGGTGTTAGAGAGCACTGCTCTCCTGTAGTCCTGGGCTATGACAAGCCATTCATGCTGAGAGCTACCACCCTTCCCACTCACATTACCAAGCAGGCAGAACTCAAGGCTCACACCCTGTATGGATAGGATTAGGCTATTTGATGGATCCTATTAGGTCTCTTTGCATTCTCGCTGATAGATGAGTTCTTGACAAGTTGCTCATTGCAGCAAGCATTTGGTAACATCTCCCACAAATATCTGCAGATTGGGAGCGGCCTTATGCGATCTGTGTTAGTATCTGTGTTAGAGCTTCAGCATCACCTAACCTCCATCAGCAGATGGAGGCTGGACACTCCCTTTCTCAAATACACCTCCCAATCGTAGTCAAGTCCACACAGGCCTACAAGGATTTCTAATTTACTTATGAACAAATATTGACACAGGGCCTACTGTGTGCTGAGCTCTAGGGTGATCCATGAGCCAGATGGACATGATCAGATTCGGGTACCTAGGGCTGGCAGAGCCATATCTCAAGCCTCCAGCTACCAGCAACAGCTGCCTTCCCATCCAGCAGCCTGGCTTCTGCCCATGCAAGGCAGCACTCTCCAGCAGATCCTCCACTGTGACCAGTACATGGTACACGTCTGTGCTGTAGAGAGCACATGAGCTAGAAGCTGAGTTATACACAGGATAGATGGGAGCCTGTTGACTTGAGATGCCCTTAACCTATGTAATCCTTGCAAAACCAAAGGTGCTTTTGAAGCTGGAATCCATTGACAAGGGCTGCAAGGCAGATAATGTATTCTTCGTAGGTGCTGACCCCTGACCTCATAACCTCAGGCTACCATCTCTGTTTCTCATTTCCCACTCCCCAGAACCCAAGGCATTCTCAGGGAACCATGGCTGGTGGCAAAACACCCTGGGATTTCAGGTCTGCCCTAAGTGTGGCTCCAGCAAGGTCTGTGTGCTGCTGATACTCAATGGGCAGCAAAAAGACCTGGTCCACCATGCCTGGCCAGAGGCAGACACCTCTCCCCTTGAGGGGACCGCACCTTCCCTAGCTGCATCTGATAGTCAGGACGTAGACAAGTCCATCTTTCTCACTTCACACAGGGACACAGTTCCTCAAAACTGTGGCAATTGACATTCTGACAGGGTCATGTCTTTGGATAGTCAGACACTCGATTTTATTGTACTTATTTATGACTATAGACTGGTTTTTATAGACACGATCCATGTTTGGCATAGATGCTACTAGTCAGGGTTCTCTAGAGGAACATCACCCATGCTGAGTATAAAAAGGGATTCAGTAGCTTGGCTTACATGATGATACAGTCTGGGTTGCTGGAAAGTTTATTTCTAGTTGTATATAAAATAATAAAATATATAAAACGGTTGGGCGAGGGGCTCCCTAGCTTGGCATTCTGTATTGTCTGTAGGTGTTGGGTTTATGTGGGGATGTTTGAATGCTCATGATCTGCACGTGCTATCAGTAGAACACCTGAGTAGTTCTGTATCAGTAAAAACACCTGAGCTCAGATGCTCAGGTTCCACTGTTCCATTTAGAGCCTGCCATTATGGTGGTTCCCTTTGCTGAGGTCTGGCAGGTATTACATCTATGAAAGCTCCTCCTTGTCTCCTTGCTGAGCTGCCCAGTGATGTGCTACTACAAATGGCGTACCAACGTGGGGCACTGACATCACGCCAGCCACATCCAACGTGCAGACAAAGAAGGAGAAAGAAACTCAAGACCTCACGCAGAGTTTGTTTTGTTTTGTTTTGTGCAAACATATCCAGATACTGGTGAGGTGAGAGGGTCCCACAAGACACATCTGCTATGGTGATGAGAACGCTACTCTACGAGGGGTCCCTTCTTGCAAACAAAGTTAACAGTTATTTTTCCTGCAAACCAGACTCTATCTTAAAATCTGGAAAGTGCTTCCTCAGGGTCAGCACACAGAAACTGTCTTCCAGAACTGACCGAGGTTATAACTCATGCTGGTAGCTGTACTTACTGTAAGAGTCACCCAGGTGGTGCTGGTTTTGAAGGCATGAAGGGATCATGGAGAGCAGCTGAGGCTTGGCACTGTGAGAGGCCATTGGTAAAAGTACAGCTTCAGTGGCAGTTGAAGGCCTAGATTGAAAGGGTTATGCAAAGAAGTTGAGGCACGGTGCCATGAAGAGAGCCCAGGAGAGCCTATTGATGAAGGCGCAGCCCAGTTGCAGCAAGGGACCCCAGCGGTTCTGGAGAAGCCAGTACCATGGGACGACCACCAAGAACAGCAGCATCAGTGCAGTGGAGCCAGCCAGAGCCTGAAGGACAAGCTGTGTGTGCTGCAGAGGGCAGAGCCAAATAAGTGACCCAAGCCCTATGGAGGAGCTCAGAAGATCGTGAATGAATTCCAGATAATTGGACATTGATCAATGTTTTTCTGCTGTCCAAGGACACTGTGAAAAACTTGATAGACGTTTTGGTTTCATTTGGTCCTATTCTTGTGATTGTTCCTCTTGTAAATAGTTTTGCTGGCGTAGTGTTCAATTGTGTTGTAGAGATAAAGCAAATTTTTTATTGGCTTATACAGAAAAGAGTGAAATGTTGTAGAAGTTGATTTTTAGTTACATATAAAATAATGCTTTTGTGCAGTATTGGGGGAAGGGCTGCCTAGGCCTTGGTGTTCTTTATTGTCCGCAGGTTGGATTAACGTGGGGGATGTTTGATTGCTCATGATCTGCATGTGCTATCAGTAGAACACCTGAGGAGTTCTGAATCAATAAAAGCACCTGAGCTCAGAGGCTTGGGTTCCACTGTTCAGTATGAGACTGACCAGAATAGTGCTTCCCTCTGCTGAGGTCTGGAAGGGTTTTGCACCTATGAATAGTCCTCCATGTCTTCTTGGCTGAGCCACACAGCAGTGTACAACTACACTTGTGGACCTCAAGTTGGTAGCATTAATCAAGGTCTTGCATAGCAATACTCAATGCCACTGGCAAATATGCACAATGTGTCACTGGTCCTAAGACACACTTTCCTCTACATAAAGCAGGCACTAGGGTCCCAAGAGAGCCTGATGGGTGGAAATATGGAGCCGTTCTACAATTGCAGACTTCAGTACTGCTGAGTGCATTGGAAAAAAAAAAAAAACATGTCATTGCAAATGTGGAGAAGCTGTAGCTTAACCACAGGCTTTGAAGATGGCATACTAAGGATGTTATTAATAATAACAGCACGTGGTTTCCAAGGGAACCAAGGCAATTCAAGTTGTATTACTAGAGGTTTTAACTCCAGACCAAAGAAAGTGCCATCTTAAATGTTTTCCTTAAGACAAAGGTAAGTTGTGTGAATGTAGATTCTTATATCTACCTTTAAGAACATGGATTCAGGAGCCGAATGACCTGGGTTTAAATCCTGGCGCACAGAGACAGAAGGAGCTCAGCCCAATGTGGTGAGCTAAAGTCGGAAAGGATGGAGAGTGGTGAAGCTGAGCGCATTAGTTGAGAAATTAAGACACAGGTGGGTGTGTAGCCCCCCAAGAACTTCCAGATTTCTATTTGCGCTGGCCAAGCTTGCTGCCTCTGAGCGTCTGGAGACGTCACAGCCGCCGATACTCCACCTCCAGGAACAAAGTCACACAGGAGCGATGGCAAAGCTGAAACAGGGCACCCAGCAAGTGCCACTGGTGGGAGCTGTCCTGACTGCATACAGCTCAAGGGTTTTGATGACTTCTGTCTTCAAATGATAGATGATGTGAGCCATGGCCTCGCTCTCAGAAAGATCTGTAAACTTATCAGAGAGCTCAACAGGAGTATGGAACCCCGCAACTTGTCTCAGTGCAGGATGCTGGAAGTCCTGGGCTGAGGGGTCAACAGGGTGGGTTGTGTGGAGTTTGGGGGGACCTCCTGCTCTATCCCCCCCCCTGCAAGCTGGTTTGTTTCCATTTTGCCTCAGAGTTGCATAGCCTCACCTGCACCTCCCTCTCCACATGAAGCCCTCAGGGGTTCATGTCAAATGTCCCCGTTTATATGACAGAACCGCCATGTTGGATCGAGATTCACCCTAATGCCCTCGCTTCTACTTGGTTTATTCTCAAAAGTCCCTATGCATCCTAAGGACTCAGGTCAGAACCTCAGTGGGGGAATCCGGGAGGGCGGAGATGGTAACGTAGGCCACTCCACGGCAGACAAGGACCTTAAATGCAAAGTAACTTTGCTTCTGCCCTCCTGGAATCACACCTTTGCTCTGAGAAAGTGACCACTTCCCATCTAACTGATTCCCAGGACTAGTTTCTGTGGACATTCTTCAAGAAGGAGTCATGCCCATGTGTAGGGCTAATGTCAACTAGAGAGTGTTCTAGTTCACTGTGTATCTTCTCTTCCTGGAGCGTGAACTGATGAAGCCACACACCTCAGTGGGCACGGGTGTGCAGGGGACACAACGCTTTTATAAATACACGTTGACACTCATTTTCGTATCAGAACCAAAAACAAACTTTGTAGCTGAAGAAAGTGTTTCATAGGAAACAATCAGGACTTCGTGTAACAATAGTACATGAAGTAACAATACAGTCTTAAAACAGTGTTTAATCTTTGTCGTAGGAGAAGGGGCCACAGAAGTCAGGAGAGAACCGAGTTGATGTTTACCTGCCGACGGTGAGAATCTGGAGATGGTCGGTGGTTGCGTGGCAGAAGGGCCTCTGGACAAACGTGTGCACACTGCTCCAGATTTTGTAGGCTCAAGGATTCACATGCATGTCTCCGTGGCCACTCTGGGGGAGTTGTATTGGAGCTCCAGGTGTGGGTACCTTGGGTCTCTTTTCACCAGGAAAATACTACTGATATTTCTTCTTATGTATTGAGAAGAAAAAAAAAAGGGGGGGCTCTTTGGGAGAAACTCTGAAGTAAGAACCAAGGAAGTTCCTTGGGATTCAGTGCTAAGAATTCTAAACACAAGAGAAAACGAGGAGTTTTTATGGGAAAGATTAAAATGTGTTCGGCCTAATAATTCACTGTAAAAATAAGTTGATTTGTAAAAACACCTAAAACTTGGGGCTGTCAGTGACAGAACCGCAGCTGGGGTTTCTAAGTGTGGCATGAGTCAGCAAGCAGGAAAACAGAGCCAAAGACACGCCTGACATTAAAATTAAGTATCGCAGGGCCTGGGATTACTGTGGGCAAAAGGCTGCTCTTCAAGTTGGGACTTGACAATCAGTTAGTAGGAGGATAAGGCCTATCACCTATGAGAGCTAAGTCAAAGGGCCACAAAGGAGTTACAGCCAGGGTGTTCACAAGACATTCCTACGGACGGACGGGCTGGCTCACGTAGTGGGTTTCTCCTCTGGTGGAGACAGAGAAGAGGATGGAGGGTCAGCCAGAGCTCATGGCCAGCTGGAGGCAGATTTCTACGTCTAGGTAACCGTGGGTCTGCCTCCCAGATGTTCTCCACTCTACCTGGAGCTTAGAGTGAGCCAAGACACAGCTGGGCTACCATGGTGGGGTCTCAAGGTATCTAAAGTAATGGGGAATTCCCTCCATGTCCCCACCCACGAAAAACACAGAACCATTCGTGTTGAGCTGTTCCCCCTCTTCATCCAAGTCCTCAGCTAACAGAACTGTAACAGTTCATACCATCAGCTTCACAGGATCTGGACTCTTCTAGCAGCTAAACCCTTGAGCATGTCTATGAGAATTTTCTAGATTGAGTTGATAGTTAAGGCGGAAGATATACCCTAAACCTGGGCTGCACCATGGGCAGGTCCTGGATGAACACAAGGCAGAAAGTGAGCAGAGCAGGAGTGTTCACTGACTGCTTCCTGGCTGTGGAGGCAATGTGATCAGCTGCCTTACGGTCTCCACGGAGATGGGATCCATCCCTTCTTAAAACCGGGAGCCCAAATAATCCCCTCCTCCCTGAAATCGTTTTTCTCAGATACTCCGTCATGAGAACAAGTAAACCAGCATAAGAAAATCCTAAATTCAATTCCTTTTCTTCATTTGTCCGTGGATCAGAAGCATCGCAGAACTACAGACTGCTTCAGACTTCCTGACCGATGCGTTTCTGCACTGGACATATGTGATACTCAGCATCCAGAGACTGGTAAGATTCCGACCCTCCTAGCTGTCTCCCAGACTCACTAACCTGAGCATGCCTCTGAGACGAGAAAGGCGCTCCCTTGTCCTCTGGTGGATCCGTCTGTAAAACTGCAATTTAAACGCTGTAAAAGCACTTCGTTTCGTGCCTCGTTAAACGGTAATGAGAATTCACAGCAACTCTGAACCCCCATTTAGCACTTGTGTTCCAGTGTGAAGAGGACCTGCTTGGCAACCTGCTAATGTTTGACAGAGTAACTGAGAGGTAGGGTAAGCCACCGGAGGGAAGAACGAACACGGGTTTTGCCTAATAGAAAGGATCACGGGAAGCCGAGTCAGACCCGGGTTCCTCGTAACTGGAAGGCACTGTAACCACGGGGAAGTCACTGCTGTAATAGCTGACATCAGATTTGTGCCTGAGGTCACCCCAGTCTTATCCCACCCTATCCAGAAACTTGCTTTCAAGATCAGGATGTTACTACATACTGCCATATTCCTGACACGGAGACCTTGTGTGCTGAGAGCACGCACTCCCACCAGATGCCTACCACTCAAGCGCCTTCCGGATCATGAGCTGGTGACTGCGCACCAGCCCTCCCCCTCAATCGTTCTTCAGTGGGTTTAATGTGCTCAGCAGAGTCTGGGACATCCACGTAATGGTGTCTGAAAGAATCAGGACGAAGGACACCAAATGTCTGATAGCTATGGCCTTGTGTGAATTCTGCCTTGGCCCCACGGATGCCACAGCAAGCTCTGAGGACATCTCACGACCCACGGTTTAAATACAAATCCCGAGAGACTTGCGTCTATGAAAGTCACCCGAGAGCACACAGCAATCGGGTGAAACATTTTCTGACCTTCCATCTCCTGACCTTGTATGAATTCCTGTAACACAATCTCAGGGCTTTGACCCAGAGATTAACACAGAACTGTTATGAAGATGAAGGAAAGACCCGTATTCTGGCCTCATCTGCAGCAGCGGACACACAGGGAGCATTTAATTAAAGTTGCTGGGTGGTGTGAATGTGAAATGTCCTCCGTTGGCTCATGTGTTTGAACACTCGGTCTCAGGGTCGCAGCACTGTTTCGGGGAGAGTTCTGGACCTTGCAGAGGTAGAGCCTTGCTGGAGAAAGCATCGTTTTGACCAGGACTTGAGGTTTCATAGCCCATCCATATCCCCTGTCTGCTCTTGCTTCATGGCCCACCCAGACATGAGCAAGCAGCCTCCTCCAACAGCAGGAAGCCCAGCCCCCCTGACCTAGGCCTTCCCACCTAGCGTGCACTGTACCCTTAAACTTTAAAATAACCCCTCTTTTTTTTATTTTTTGAGACAGGGTTTCTCTGTCATAACTCTGGCTTTCCTGGAACTCAGTCTGTAGACCAGAGTAGCCTGGAATTAATAGAGATCCACCTGCTTCTGCCTCCCGAGGGCTGGGATCAAAGGCATGCACCACCACCACCCAGCTAAAAATAACCCTTCTTAAGTGGCTTCTCGCCAGGTATTTTGGGTCACAGCAATAAGAAGGTAACTAATACTCAACACAGTGCTTTGTTAACTAGATTACAGAACGATCCCAGAGAGAACTCCCAAAGAGAAGGCAAGCAAATCTCCAGGAAGCCTGGGGAGAAGCGTGCTCGAAGGCCATGGCAGGCTTCAGCGCCACTCACGGGGAGACCGAAAACTCACTTCCACAATGGTGCTGACAGCACAGCACAAATGCCTTTTATCCACTGCGGCCCACGGTCTCTGTGGAGGAGAACACCAGCTGAGAACAAACGAGAACAAACGTTAAGTTAAGTAAGACGTTGTTGCGCGCGCGCGCGTACCCAGATGGAAACCCGTGGGAACCGGCCAAAAGCTTGTCAAGACTTCAACATGGCTTGAAGAAAAAACCTCCCCCAAATCCCTTAACTACACCGTTTTAAAATAAACCCTGACACTTTCCTTAGACAAGACTGTGTCTACAACAGATCTGAATTTCAGCACCGTATGCATTCAACTGCCTGCAACCAACTTCACCCTTCGCAGAATGCCGTGTTTTTTCGTAATGAGTTACCACTGCGTCCATCAGAGAGCTCGACCACGCTCTGCGATTTGAGAAATGCTGGTATCTTACTAGAGAACTCTTCATCTGTGCCACTCCAGTCATAGAGGCAGATGTCCTCGCACAGGGAAGCAGGAACCCGGACTTCGTTTACTTTCCCTCACATATTTCAAGTATTTGTAACCATTAAAAAAAGAAACAACAGCTCCATATTTGTGTGTTGACAAACAAGCAGACAGGACCAACAAGAAAAAATGGCCAGTTCTTCAACCTGCCTAGGTAGGCTCCCAAAAGGAAGCAGACTGCTCCAAACACAATCAAATGGAAATTAGCCCAGGGCTCCTCTGTGAGAATAAATTGTTCTCACTTCCCCAACAGCTACAGTGACCTGTGACTAGTGGCATCTCTGTGGAAAGAGGCTAGAATTCCTTCCACAGGGAGTGTGCGTCTCTCCCGCCAGAGGAGCGTTGTGCAAAGGCTTCCCCTGCTGCTGTGAGTGTTCACAGATACCCAGCAATGTGCAAAGCTGGGGGGACTCCCACCTCTCAGCTTCTGGTGGAGGGATGTCTGCAGTCAGGATAATGAGGCAGCTCTCTGCTTGGAGAATAGCTAATGCCTACCATGGTACTTCCACGCCTTCCTCCTCTCTCCCTCCTCCCTCCCTCTCTCCAGTCCCTTGGAGCAACTATTTCTGGCATGGTGAGGCATCCACACTAAAGATACAGTAATGCCTAATAAGATCCAAGGTTTGGGGGGGCGGGGAATGGAGAGAGAAGAAAGGGGGGAGAAGAGAACAACCTTTACCTTTGGGTTGTAAGATCAAATCCAGAGATTGAGACTGTCTACTTCTCTATAGCGTTTATTTATTTATGTTTTGTTTTTAGTCGATAGACATCTACTGATCGAAGGGGAGAAAACAACTTAACTTTAAAGTAAAATCAGTCGAGGAGAACAAAAGCAGTCAAGCACCCCGGTCGCCACTGCTGCAACCCTGAGCACTTTCCTCCCCCGGGCCCAAAGTCCCGTCCACTCTTTCTGGTGTATCTTGTGGCCAATTTGTGCACCTCCTTGTGGTACCTCTAAGTTCTAAGGACAGCCTTAGCATCTTAGACGTTCTGCATCCAAACTCCAGTATCTCCTGCTGCCCTCTCCACCTAGCTATAGGGCCGGATTCAGACCATCAAGCCCTCTCTAGGGGAGTCCTGCAAACAGCAGGTCTTCTCCCAGGGTGAGTTCAGAATCATTCTTGGTTTCTAAGAACCAAGTTTGTTAATTTGAATGTGAAATGTTTCCGTATGTTCTCGTGTTTGAACATTTGGTCCCTAGACAGAGGTGCTGTCTGGGGACATTGTGGAGCCTGGTGTGTGATGCATGGCTGTGGGAAACACGGGGAATGGGCCTTAGGTTATAACTGACCCTCTTTCTGGCCCAAGCTGTCGGTCCCTCCACCCTATCTACCAAGGTGTGGTCAAGCAGCCTCATATTCCTGTTACCACAGCCATGAGCCATTCCCAACATCATGAATAACACCAACACCACCGTGACTCGCCAGCCACTAAATTGTGAGCCAAAGTAAAGCGTCTTCCCCTAAATAGCTTCTTACAGATATTTTGTCACCATTACAAGAAAAGAAACCAGCGCAGAGCCCTTCCACAGCCCCGGCTCCCTCCTTCCCTCCCTGGGCCCAGCCGGAGAAATGGCTCTCCAAGCCAGGCTGGCTGTCCTCTGGGGGATGGGTAAGCCTCAGCCTGCATGGCTTCCCCAGGCACTGTGCAAATACAAGCAATGCAGTCCTCACGGCTCTGTGCTGAGCAGCTGGGACACAGACAGGAGAACTATTAGACATTAATGATGGATGTGTTTTGACAACGGCTTCTTTCTCTTCTCTGCTGTCCGCCGTCCATCACCTTAAGTACCGGCAAACAGCTCACAGCGTTGCCGAGAACTCCGCAAGGGAAGGATTTGCCAGACAGATGAAGTGGTGGAAGGCAGGGAGCTGATGAACTTAGGACAGCTGTGAAGAAGTCATCCATACGCCGTCTGCAGCGGCTGTCTGCGGCCTAGCGTACTCAGGCGTCTGAGCCGGCCTCTGCGGGGCAGTGGTGTCCCCGAGCATCCCAGCGACGCTGTAGTAATGGTGCGTAAGCAATTTCCAGTTTCCACTGGACACACTCCAAACCACCAAGTCCTCAGGAGCCCGAAAGCACCTGACAGTGGGGCGGAGAGTTAACCAGTGGGGTGCAGCAGCAATACAAGGGCTGGAGGGGTCAGCAGACAGAATCTAGGGTATCAGTTCTGTGTGTCCTCGGAGCCCTCGGTACCAGGTTCTGAAATCTGGCTGTCGTGAACACGCTGTGCCAGAAACAGACGATCGCATTTGTGTCTTTCCGCAGTGCCGGGATCTACTGAACAGTAAGCTCACAGGTCCAGCTGTTTCGATGACGGCAGTTTGCCAGATAATCCCACCCACCTTGGTGATCCGACGGATTCGTGGCTTCCCATTCCAATCCTAATCGTTCATATGAACTCCCATGTATCTCTCTCTGCATGTGCGCATATCCATGTAGCTATAGGCATGTATGAGGCTTACAGAAAGAACACAGGTTAAAGATGCTGCCACAGAGCTCAAGGGGATTCTGGTGTGGCTGGGGAAGAGTCTACACTGCTAAGGCAAGGAGCCAGGCCGGTGCTGAGGGGCTGCTGGAGCCCCTGGGGTCAGGTGGGTTTCAGAGCAAAGCTGCAGACTCTTCCTTTGTGATAAGAGGCTGCGGCAATGGGGACTGAGGGTAAGAAACGGCAGGTTCAGGTACAGGTCCAGATCGGTGAAAGGCGATGGACAGGCAGCCAAGTCAGCCAAGCTGAAGCTCCAGGGACAGTCAGGGAGTTCTCTGCCTCCTGGACACAGACACCGATGTCAGGAAATAAGTCAACGTGAGGCCATGCCATCCCGGTGTTAGGAGGTCATCTCTATAGGGCCCACGGGAGACTGTCACACACACAGGTGTGTCTGTCCGATTCCTAACTTGGGCCTGGTTCCCCTGACATGATTTTACTGTACCCATGTAACCCAGTCTCAAGTCACCCTGATACACTCATAAGCGTGGCTCCCTTTCTGCTCCTGGGAATAAATTATTTATCTGTCTGTGCTGCAGGGTGGCGCCTGACAGATGGTGTGGTTTCTGGGTCCACCAGGCTGTATTTTCCTTCTCCTCCAAAATGGAGTCAAAAATTGCTTGAAAAATGGAGTCTCCTACGGCAAGGCGCAGTCTGAACTACGGCTGTCTTGTATCTCCCTGCCTGGGAGAAAGCAGAGTCCATCCTTACAGGAGATTCAGAGCATGGCTGGGAAGGGGCAAGTGGAATTCCAGATCTCTAAGATGTGCTCCAGGCCCTGTCTGTCACCATCTTAAATACAAGAAGAGGCCCTGGGAGCAGATCCCCCACGGGGGCCACCAGCCCTGTAGCCCCGCCTCACGATGGCCACGTCACCACGCCCGGAGACCAGGTGAGTGCCTGCCTTGTTCCTACCCCACATCCACCCAGGGTCAGAAGATTTCCTGGATGACAAGCCTCTTTTCTTTATCTCAGGACATGAAATTGCCAGCAGAGACAACCTGTCATGGGTGGAGATGTCATTCCTGCCCAGTAAGCACACTGAATCCTCCCAGCCATGGCTACTGAGCTACAGGTGAGCGGGTCCTCACAGGACAGATGAGACTCTAACTGATGTCCCAAGGGAGGGCATCTCTCTATCTGATACCCCAAGGAGAGCATCTCTCTGATTGATACCCCAAAGGGGGCATCTCTCTGACTGATGCCCCGAGGAGTGTATCTCTCTTCTCTGAGAGATGTGAACGTGAGTAGAACTTACCCTTCCCCTCAAGGAAGTCTGAAACAAAGCCAAGACTGGCACCAGGAGGGTCACCAAACAGAATCTTGATGACACGACTTGGTCCCCAAATCTAGCATATAATTGTGTGTTTCTGCCCCTACAAACTTTGATAATAGACGTTCTGGAAGAAGGCAAAGCTATGGTTAAAGACAGCTTCTGTCTTTAAAGACATCCTGACCTGTGGCTCTCATCTCATCCCACCCGAAACCCATTCACATTTGACCCTGCCAGTGAGCCTCATGTTAGGCTCCTTAAGATCCCCAATGCTCTCAGAATAGAGGACACTAAAAGTAGTTCGTGTGTAGTGCTGACAGGGCAATACAGTCGAGGAACACTTCTCAAAATGTTTGCGAAATAAGTGGACACGAGAAGTGGGAACTGCGGTTAAAATAAGGAAAGGAGATAGTGACTAAGAAATGCCCGGCTCCTCCCCAGTAGGAAGTGCTCCTAAGAAATGCCCGGCTCCTCCTGAGTAGGAAGTGCTCCTAAGAAATGCCCGGCTCCTCCTGAGTAGGAAGTGCTCCTAAGAAATGCCCGGCTCCTCCTGAGTAGGAAGTGCTCCTAAGAAATGCCCAGCTCCTCCCCAGTAGGAAGTGCTCCTAAGAAATGCCCCAGTTCCTCCTGAGTAGGAAATACTGTAAATCTGGTCCAACTCATGGGAAAAGCCATTTGCGACTCTGCCTGCTGTGCTGTTCTTCACAATTCTGCTCTTCCTCGTGTTACCCTTTGTGCATGCTGTGGCCCTGTCGTCATTTGTGGAGCACAGCAGTAGCAGCAGTTGGTACCTTAAATGTGTGTGAATTACACGAAAGGCAGTCCTGATTAGAGCCGAAGGTTTTCATTAAATGAGCAACTAGCCTTGAGCACGGATGTTTATACAAGGGACAATCAGCTAATTAATTTGGATAATGATTTGCTCCTGTGAACATGAGCTTGCCCCGGGCTCAGCTTGGCACGGGGGTGTTTGCACCCTGTGGTTAACAACTGGGGGAAGTAACATCTGGGTCAGGCTGAGGGGCACTCTGGCTTCCCACAGCCCTTTACCCAAGGGGCACACACAGCACCTCCCTACCAGCTGTCTCGAGCTCCAGCGCAGGCTCCAGGACTTCTCCCAGCAGGCACATTGGATGCTGGGGCTGGGTGGACTTAGTCACTGAGAGAAAAACAGCACTGTGGGGCAAGGTGACTGTGGTGGACGGTGTGAAATGTCAGCCTGACAGGACTCCCATCACCTGGGGCGTGTGGAGATCATCTTGATGAGGTTTTTAATTGAGTGGGGAGGCCGTTCCTCAGCTGGGCTCTCTGTAGGATAAAGGGAGCCAGAACATCAGCATTTCTAAGCAAAGTCTCGGCTGAGAGACTTTTCCCTCGCTGTGACAAAACAGCACTGACAGAAGCTCTTAAAGGAGGAGGGTTTGTCTCAGCTCACAGCTCAAGGACACCCTCTGTCCTAGCAGAGAGGCCAGAACAGCAGAACACTTGCTTACATTGGTCCATCGTCAGGAAGCAGAGGGAATGGATGCTGGCTCAGTGGAAGAAGTGAGGAAAAGTGTGACAATTCAAGAGCAACGAACGGACAGAGCTCCAAAGACAGGTGACGGAGCAGGGACAGTCTGGTGTTGTAGAATGTCGGTCTAGTCTGCACAGGTGTCGGCTACAGCTCTGCAGTCCACACAGCTGAAAACTTTTAGAACCAAATGTGGAGCAAGATTTAGCCCATTGCATAACACCTGGTTTGGACTTCATGAACTCAACGCAGAAGCTTCTGTTTTGCTGTGTTCCAAGCAAAGTGTGTCTGTAGCCCAGGACAGCATGAAGCTGAGTCTCCAAGCAGAAGGACAGTCAGTGCCCAGAATCTTGAGGGTAAGCAGAGAGGAGACTGCAATCTGTATTCCTCTCTCGAAGCAGCGCAGATGGTCCCACATCATTCTAAATTCCCAGGCTCCCTCTTCCTGGAAGCTGAAGCACTGTGGGAAAATGAGCAGTTCTCCTGGTCCTCCAGCCCACCTGGAAGAAGAACAGTCCCAGGAGCTAGCAACAGGAATCTCCGCCCTCCAAAAGTGAGGTGAGACTGTCTGGGGAAGGAGGGAAGGGAGAGGGGAAACAGGGAGAGGCGAATGCTCCTGACGGACAGGATGTCCTGGTGATTTGTTCTTCTATGGTAGCTGTGGACGCCCCACTTCTCGTGAGGGAGTAGAGGGGTCCACAACCAGCTCCAACAGCTTCTGGCTCAATGCGTACTAGGGGAAGGGACCTCTACACCGGGGACCCACTGAGGGCAAAGCCAGTTCCAGCACCAGGAGATGTCCTAAGTACAGAGACATGGGGACTGGAGATGGGAATCAGAACATGGATGAAAATCACAGGAACAGGCCAGCAGCCTACCTAAAAATGAGATCTGTGCCAGAGCCTCTCCACAAATAAGGTGAACTGCACCTGTGAAGCAACACTGGAAACTCCGGGTTCCACACACACACATATACACACATACACACACATACACACACAAATACACACGCACACACACACATACACACACAAATACACACACACACACACACACACACACACACACGAGACCCACAGCACTGCCTGTGTCCATTCTTTGCCTAAGCAAGCCAACACCCGGGCTCCAGTTCAGCCCAGTCCCCGAGCCCAGCCCTGACGTCCAGGCACTCAGAGTATCTGTTCCCTATGGGGACAATGTTGACACAGCATCCTCCAAAATCCCCCAAACAGTTACACACAGAAAAATTACGAAGGGATCATCTAAATGACCTCAATTTCAATGTTATAAAATACTTTACTTCCTAGCCAGGCAGTGGTGGTGCACGCCTTTAATCCCAGCACTCAGGAGGCAGAAGCAGGCTCATCTCTGTAAGTCTGAGGCCAGCCTGGTCTACCGAGTGAGTTTTCCAGGACAGCCAGAGTTACAGCAGAGATACCCTGTCTTGAAAAACTAGATAGATAGATAGAACTTTTTCCCCAAATTCCTTAAATATGATTCAGTGTATTCACAAGCTATTGCAAGAAAGATATGCATGTATGTCTTTTCACAGAAAATTTCCTGATAATTAGATTCAACAAGCCTTCCAGGGATCTGGGCCTAGGCTTTGGTGTTATTTCCAAATATGGAAGAACCCAGTGCAGCGTCCCCTGTGCTGGGGCTGTGGAATAACCTGTTGTCCCTGCAACATGCAGCCTGGGTGTCAACACTAGTGTGCCACAGAGACCACGTGACACAGTGCGCCCTGCAGTCTCCCTGACAACTCCATGGTGCCAGCGGCTGAGAGAACACTGTAGACCCCACAGCAGAGAGAAGAGGACAGCCCAAGATGTCAGACGAGCAAGCAGACACTAGAAGAGAAATGCTGTGGAAGAGGAAGCGAGGGGGAGGGCAGGGGAGAGGGGCAAGAGGAAGAGCACAGATTCGGGAACAGAGGGAGGGGAGAGCATGGGGAGTGTAAGATGCTAGCTAGTGAGCCGTGACCACTTGTGAGGGCTTCTGGGTTAACGGGCTTGGGTCTGAGATTAGGCACCTAACGCCCGTGGACACAGCCTTCAAGAACATCATACCCAGGATGCCCTGGGCCTGAGAATGGAGACCCAAAACACCAGGAACACCCCTGAGAATCAGCATGCTGGGGTCTTACTGGACAACTCCCACCACACCCCAGCATCTCAGGTCTCCTGCAGCAAAGTTTAAAGCGCCTCCTGCTCTCCCAGCCACAACAGAAGACTTTAAACCTCAGATCAGAGTCTGCCTTTGCAGAAGGTCCTGCCTCCCCCCTTCACATTCTTCCAGGAGAGCCTCAAACACCACACAGAACAAACCGACTGCTCCTGAATAGCCTCAGAAAGGTCCAGATCATTCTGTTCCCACACACGAAGCTCTCTTGGCCTCTGTGAAGATAGTTTTACTACTTGACATTAAAAAAGAATGTTTCTCCGTGTGTATCATCCCTGTAACTCATGACAGAGTGTCTTCATGTACAAAGAGGACTACTGGGGGATCGTGTTGTTCCTTCCAGCCCCCACAAAAGCTCAGAAGCATGTCAGAACCGCCCAGGGTCCTCTTCTCTCTCAGTAATCCATTATGGTATTAATAGGCCAACCTTCACTGCACATGTCCAGTAAAATGCAGACGCAGTTCAAGTTCCTTTCCCAAATTCCCTCAATCCTGGAGAAAAAAATCAAGGCAAGCTCCCTGTCTTTCTGTACATGGCACAGTGAAGTTGGGCTTCCTCCCCTTCCATTCATTTTTCAACGGAGGCCACTTTCTAGTGAGAAGTTTCTGTGTCTAATATCACATGACTTTGTTTTCAGTGTGTGGGTGAGACCTCTGTGACCACGTGCTGGGAAGACATTCTGCAGAGGCACGGCTATGTTCTGAGAAAATCCACACAAAGCGAGGCACAGCACTCCTGCCTGTAATCCCAACACTGAGAGGCTGAGATAGGAGATAGACAGGAGTCTGAGTCCAGCCTGAGCTACATAGTGAGTCCCAGGTCAGTCTTGGGTCCTACCTGAGACCTTGTCTTAAAAAGCCAGAGTTGGGGGAAGATCTTCCCCTTTATCCTCATCACAAGCGGAGCTTTCTCGGTATCTATGACAGCTTGAGTTGAGACAGGGGAAGTTGGGCCTGGGATAATTTGAATCAGGAATGCCCCCAAAGAACTGGGTGTGTGGCCACAGTGCCTTCCAATGGCTTTGCACGGTGATCAATTTAGTGTGCGGCCACTCGGCTGGACTACAGTACCCAAATATTTGAACAACTTTTCTAGGTGTTTCTGTGAGGTATTTTGTTTAGATGAGTCACAGATTTATGAATGCAAATTCTGAGTAAAACAGATTCCATTTCATGGATGAAGGGGCCTCACACTATTGGCTGAATTCTGCCTACCAATGGCCTTTGGACTTGAGCTAAGAACAGGGGCTCTCCCATGGGTCTCCAGTTTGCTCACCCAGTAGTTTATGGGCTCACCATCCTTTAGTCTAGTATTATATATATGTGTATATATATATATATATATATATATATATATATATATATATGTATATATATGTATATTCTTGAGCTTGAGATAAACACAAGTAAGAGAGATCCCCACATCTCATTGGTGTTGTCATTGGAGACAACCTCATAGAACACATGGAGCACCTACCCTCAAGGCTATACTTCTACTACCTCCTGGGACAGCAGAGCATCCTTTGTCAGCAATAGTCATGCATCCCAGTCTTACAAGTGGACAGAGACTAGAGGATACCCACTGTTGAGGGTTGTAATTGATGTGATTTTCACTCATGTCCCATGATTCTATGACCAATGTGAGCTCCAGTGCCATCTGGAGCCCTCTTCCATCTTGTCCATTCTCTGTGGAGCAGAGTGTTAGTCACTTCCTGGGAAGGTGACCCATTTCTTTCTCTGTGACAGCCACCCCGTACTCCTAGATATGGCACGAGATTTGGAGAGCCAGAAAACAAACCTACTGCTAGACATGCCGTTCACATCCTGCCCTGCATGGAGAAGCTTTCGGCAGCTCTGCCACAGAAGTCCACATGAGATGAAGGCAGCTCGCAGGCATTAATGTGGCGGTTTGGATGAGCGATGCCCCCCTCCCCACATACACATGGACTCAGATACGAGAACACTCGGTCCCCAGTGGGTAAGAGGTGAGAACTTGCTGGAGGAAGAATGTCACTGAGCGTTCATAGCCTTGCTCACTTCCAGTTGCTCTCGCTCCTTTGTGACGGGTTGTTCTCTGCTTCCTGGTTCTGCCTCCGTGCCTGCCTCTTGTTGCCACGCCTCCCTAGCACAGTGGATTTTTATCCTTCCGGAATGATAAAGCCAGATAAAGTCTTCATGCTATAGGTCACGTGTTTTGTGACATGACGTGGAGCCGTCACGGTTACTGGCATTGGCACAGTGGTCTGTAAGCCGGACTCACGCTAAGGGACTCGCAGCTCTGCCTCCTCAATCCTCCCAGCAAGCTCAGAGGCACAGGTTTATGGGTCCCCACCTTCTGGTGGTTAGTCTTTGTGGTGTCACTGAAAAGAAAGTAGGTGAACAGTGGATGCCTAAAGATTTGGTTCATTTTCTCCAAATTCTGACCACCTGCAAAAATAAACTATACAACTCCATTTAGCAGAAATAGTTAAGGGCACTGTTAAGTCAGAGTGTCCCAAGAAAGCCGAGGATGCATTCCAGGTTCTCCCAAGGAGCTGCCCTCCATCTCCATACCTGAACTCCAGTTTGGTCAACCTAGTAGTCCAGCACCTTCCATACAGGTCCACAGGTGTCATTAGGCCTGAGTGATACTGTAGCACCAATTATCAAAGCACCAGGTCGTAGGCATAGCAGGCTAGTGATGGTGGATACAGCCTGCTTGCTGGGACTCTTGCGATGACAAATTCCACATTCCTAATGACAGTTCTAGTGTTTGAAGGTAACACGAGCATTTCACACTAAAATGTTTACAGCCTTCATCATTTCTTCAGAAGGCACTCCAAAATTATGCCTGATGGTTATCTTATCAACATGTTGGGATCCAGAATCCATTAGGAGATAAATCTCTGGGCCAGAGACGTTTAAATCAGATGGGAAGACCCACCCTGATGTAAGTGAACCACCCCGTGGGCTAGGGGTCTAGACTGAGTAAACCAGGGGCCATCTCTGCTGCTTCCTGACCACAGGTGAGATGATCATCTGCTCACGTCCCTTCTGCCGAGGGACCTGCCCTGAGGGACCGTGCCTTCAGACCTCGAGCAAAACAAGCCCATCTTTTCTTAGGCTGCGAGTGCCCAGCATCCTGTCACAGCCGCGATGGAGGACAGAAAGTCAGAGTATTATTTTCACAATGCCTTCTTGGATAAGAAAAAAAAAATACCTCTTATTATTGGTTTTATTTGTTAAGAATGCCACTTCATAGACTGCAAGAGTAGGAGGAGAAGTCCCAGAAGACCTTATTTGGCAGTGAATGTGCCATCTGCAGCTGAGGACAGTGTGCCTGCTCTCCAGTTAGCACAGGACTGAAAGGCAGTCGGTGGAAAGTTCCAGAAAAGCCATTCCCCGGGCCATGTTGCACTGTAACATTTTGTTCTCCCGAGCATGCTGCTCCCAGGCATATTCATATTCCAGGGCTCATTGCTCACGGAATTTCAGACGGCTTTGCCATTTCTACTCACGCCCAAAACTCGGGTAATATTTTGAATTTTTAAGATGTATTTCATTCCTGAGAGTCGGCATGTATTAGGCGCTTTTGTACACTCAGTTAATGACCCATGAGAAAACCCCATTATCAACCAGGTTCGTCCGGATTCAGCCTTCTAAACAACCGATAGCATCTTTGTTTCTAGAAAGGTGGTACTGGCCGAGACAGTTAACCCATGACCCTACAGAGATAGCTAGTCCCAGCCCTCAGGTAGGAAAGGGTTAACCCATGACCCTCAGAGGTAGCTAGTCCCAGCCCTCAGGTAGGAAAGGGTTAACCCATGACCCTACAGAGGTAGCTAGTCCCAGCCCTCAGGTAGGAAAGGGAGGTTCTAGAAGTCTTGAGACAGCTCTATGCTCTGACAGACCCTATCTATCAACATCATCTAATTGGGACCAGCATTATAGCCTCCCAGGAGCTCGGGTTTCACTTTGTCCTTGAGTGCTATAGATCAAGTAGCCAGCTGCCAGATGCCTCCGTTGGCCAGCCATTGTGTGTTACCCCCGCTTCATTTTTATCTTTTACAGTCGACATAAGTTGCCATGGCTTCTGGGGGCTTCTGGAGAACCGGGGTGTTGCTAGGTGTGCTAGGGACTTAGACAAGGGAGAAACGCAGCTGCCTCTTAGTGTGAAGCCCCAGCCGTTGGCCATCATGACCTGCCGCTCAAATACAAGCCTAGGCTAAGAATTTATCTAAGGATCAGGGAAACTCACCACTGACCCCAGCCTTTTGGCCATCTTGGTTGACATGGTCCTTAACCATAGACCTGCCTACTAGTAGAGAAAAGAAATAACAAAATTAAAACCAAGAGGTTGACGGGCACATAGGAAGACATTAGCACAGTGTGGATTTATTAGCCAGCACAAAGGCAACATTGTGGCATCTGCTCATGAGTTGCAAGGTGAAAGATGACCCGTGCTTCGTCCTCTTTAATTCTTACTGCTGAACTAGCTAATTAACCTAGGACATTTTAAAAACAAGTCTCTAGATGAGAAGATATGCTTGCTCGGATAGAGCCTGTGAGTCTTAGCATCTGACTCATTCTGGACTGTAAGTCTCGTCTCATTATGAGTCTACTGGGTAAACCGCACTTTTGGAGGATGCAAGAATATCGCACAGACGTCAGCCGTGCGCAGCCGTCAGCATCACAGGGTCTGTAACACCTTCAGTTCTGGTTGGCAGCGTGGCTGGTGGGAGGCCCAGTGCAACTGTAGAGTGAGCTCAGCCTTGCCTATGAGAACCAGTTCTGTTTATCGCCACCCGGCTGCAAGAGACAGCTTCCCAAACCCACTGCAGAAATTACAGACCCAGCAGGCGTGAGCCAACCACACGGACCCACACGGCCAGTCGGAGGGATCAGAAGAGGCCAAGCAATGGCGAAGTACCACAGCAGAGGGATGTCTGATGTGCCCAGAGCTGTTGAGTCTTTGCTTTGGGAACTCGTTTGTCTCCCTTTTGTCCTAACCTCTTTGCTACTGTCCCCTAACGGTGCCATAGCTACCCTGATTTATCGCTTTCATCCATCAACAGAACCGTTGTGACACGCTCATTCTGCCGAAGTGCTACAGTGTACTCATGTCAGGAAATTAGGTAAAATATAGCGAGAACTCTCTTATTATTGGGGTTTAAAATTGAGGAGATAATCTTCACGGGGTATGTGAATGTGTTTGCTAGATTTTAAAGTGTAACTCTGACGTCTTCACAAAGCAACAAAGAGAAGAAACTGGTTTATTTAGGTACAATTGTTCCTTAAGCTAGTGCCCAGGAAGAAGAGCTCCTGAGAAGCATGAGCCTCTGGCAGAGGTGGCTCTGCAGTATTTTCTTCCATAAGTGGAAACAACGCACTCGGGAAGAAGGAGACACCATGACCTGTGCGCACCCTCATCCCAGGCTGGCAATAAAAAGGTAGTCAGCCCTAGGGAAAGTCACCCACGGAGACGGAAGACACAGCAAAATATCGGAAAGAAACACTTGCGTGTGCAGCAGGTTTGCTTAGATGATACAGAAAACATCCTCAGAGCTCAGCAGCCAGTGGGTTCAGGTCAGTTGTCCCTAGAAATGGGCTCATGTTATGGAGCTTTTCCTTGGGAGGACAACAAACCAAAGAATAATGCCCCCGAGCTGAGCTGAGCCCCAGTGAGTTTACTGGGGTCACATACAGGACGGGGTGACTCGAAGGCAGCGGTTCCACTCGAAAGCCCACCTTGCATGGAAGACGACTCAGGAAAGACGCACCCTTGGAGCGCCCACAAACCTTCAGTCAGCCCAACTGCAGAGTTCTCCCTCCCCAGAAACTGTTGACTGCCTAGATAACATCCAGGTGGGGGCCTCAAGCCTTGCCAGAAAACCCCCAACCAACTGGAGCTCTACACAAAGCCTCCACTGGGGCCTGACAGCTCACTCCGCCGTCCTTGACAGCTTCTGAAGCCAGCCTTCCCCAAGCTTCTGGTCTCTCGTGGCCTGTGAGGAAGGAGAGGACGGAAAGGGGGACCGTGAAGACACGCCAGTCATCGATAATCATAATACAGAGAAATGAATCCTTCCACATGGTGCGGAGCTGGCCAGTCCACGGCAGCTCATCAGGACGCCCCTCCCCGAGCGTGTGGCATTCCCTGGGACTGCTGAGAGCTCTTCCCATCCCCAAGGTCGCTGTTGCTGAACTCCCATTCAGAGCCCGCTAGAGCCCCTCCCTCGATCTCTTACTTTTAGAGAAAATGATTTGTCTCTGTGGACTCCTGGACAGATCTGAGCCCTTGACAATGGCCCCAGGTCACAGGGTGAGGAGATTCAGTGAAGCACCATGCAGAGAATTTCTTAATGAAAAATTCCATCTCCATCTTGTTCTGACTTTCCTCCCCTCTCAGAGCTGCTTTTCCATTGCCCCAGCATCCTCTGGGGGTCTTTACCTTCTATGGTGCTGAGCACTAACCAGGAGCACTTGCTGTCTCCTTTGCGTTAGAGCAAGACCATCCTCGTCGTTCTGGCCTATCCGAGGGGTAGGATGGCACGGTGTGTGGGAAGAGGGAAGGGAAGATGACAGCCGTGGACGCATAGACAGTGGCTGGGGGAAAGCGCTTGTCACCATTCCTGGTGCAGCAGGAACCGGTCCTTTCTCCTCCGTGAAGCCCTAGAGGACACCAGGAGGCGCAGGAAGTTACATGGAAAGTGGGCAGATCTGAGCTGCCTCCATCAGGACCGGAGCCCGTGGTCTACCATCAGCTTCACGGGGAGTATGTTGTTCTCCAGGCACATTTGGTACCTGAACCCCACTAAGAGTTTGCAGGGGAGGATGAGCAGGTGTCCCCAAGCCTGCCACCAAGCCTGATGGTCTGAGTTTGATGCTCAGGGACCACACTGTGTAAGGAAAGAATAACTCCCTCGAGTGATCCTCCAATGGCCACAAAGGTGCCTTGAACACTCATGTGCACTAATAAACACATACAGAATGAAAAATGTAATAAAAACTGTTTTAGGGGCTAGAGAGATGACTCAGTGAGAGCACTGGCTGTTCTTTCTAAGACCTGGGTTTGATTCCCAGAACCTATGTGGTGGTGCATAGGCATCTGTAACTTCAGTCCCAAGGAATCCTACTCTCTTCTGGCCTATATAGGTACTACACACATGCAGATGTGGAGACATACGCAGGCAAAACGCTAATCCACATAGATATAACTAAAAATGATTTTAAGGGGAGGCATTTTCCAGTGGAATACACAGTTTCTATTATTTTCCTACAACACCTCCTTCTCTTTACTTTGCCTGCTAGTCTATGAAACAGGAGACTCTCACTGAGACCCCTGGGCAGAGAACCAGGTCCTCTAGTCTGCCTTTCTTGAGAAGACACCCACATGCACACACTCAGGTCAGAAAACAGGGGCGCCTGCATATTGTATGCTGGAGAGGTGTGTGAGCAGGTGTGAACACCTTGCAGTGACATAGTTCAACTTGACCTCAGGGGAGCTTTGCGTGACTCCAAACAGAAGGGCTCAGATGTCTCCTGAGTGCTCCGTAGTCCTTGTGAGGAATAGCATCACTTATACAGAGACCCCTTACAGTGGGTGGTGTACTGTTGAGTGCAGGCGAGAGGGCTCACTCCTTTGGTAAAGATGCGTTACCTTAAGAAAATGCAACTACTTGTGTGGCTTCACTTACAATGGCAGAGGATAAGACGCTCTCTCACTCTGAAGGGAACCGTGGCTGAAAAATCAATGTGTCCTCTGTGTTTTTCATCTTCACCACATGCTTTAAAGATGGATAACAGGAAGCAGTTGATGAAATACGAACACAACCATAAACAAGAAGCAGACCAGAGCAGGCTGGTTTACATCTGTCCACCTGTTGCCCTCATCTGGCAGGGACCCACCGAGTTGCCTCCCGCAGGTGAACCCTCCACTCCCTCAAATCCAAGAACCTTCCTATTACTCAGGCCCAATACCATAACATAATATCTTTCCCCAAATCTCCACAAGGAAAGGGTTAAATGGCCCTTTCACAGGGGTCACCTAAGACCATCTGCATATCGGATATTTACATTACGATTCATAACAGTAGCAAGTTACAGTTACGAAGCAGCAATGAAAGTAATTTTATGGTTGAGGTTCACCACAACGTGAGGAGCTGTGTTAGAGAGTCGCAGCCTTAGGAAGGCTGAGGACCACTAAGCTAGGCTAACGGGCCAGCAAAACCCCAGGGATCCTCTCGTCTTTTCCTCCTGGCACTGGTATTGGTCACGTGCACCACCGTGTTCGGCGTTTGGGCATGAACTCTGAGAATCAGACTCAAGAGCTTCATGCTTGTGCGTCAAATGGAGATGGCTCACCTGGGAAGGCTCCTCACTTAAACAGTGTTAAACAGTATCATCCAGGGCCAGAAAATGTTGGATGGAGTGATGGTGACCTGCACACCCTACACAGTTGCGCCAGATGGCCATCGCCAATTCAGAAAGCTGTTTACAGTACATGTTAAAGGCCTTGCAAGCTACCAGCATTTTAACCCATTCATCGTTATCTTGGAAATCCACTCTAAAAACGGGGCCCAAAATTTAGGGGAAACAGCACCACAGGTTTCCTTACAGCATGACTATAAAGCAACAGTTCGAAACAACCTGCCTACCAAGACCAAGCAAATGGCTAATCCATGGAGTCCAATACGGAATGATAGGCAAAATATTTCATCGCCATGCTTTATAAAGCATGGTGCTGGCAGCAGAGGGAACGCCTCGCCAACCAACCTGAGCGCCACAGGGACGGATGGTGGCTGCCAGAACCCCAAGCTCATACAGCCACACTCAAAGACGTTTTATGAAGCAATGGAAATGTTGGTTACAGGAGTTTTCTTGCAACATGAAGCTACTTGTGGCATGTAAACCTATATTTGAATAGAGAAAAAAGCTGGTGTATAAAGTAAATGCTAGGCATGCCTGTTTCTGAGCCCCGGGGTTAAAGTATGTTTTCTTTTTTTGTACTTTATTCTCTTTCCCAACATTCTATAAACAGCACTTGTTTGTAATCAGGAAGAAATGAAATGTTCTCTCCTACACAGCCCCAGAGCTTAGATCTCCACATTTGTCTGTCTCCGGACCTCCAGGGGGCACCGTCTTTCAACACAAAAAGAGTATGCATGAATCAATTTTTATGCTATTGGCGGAAGCATCTGGAAAAGGTTCTCCACAGTTAAAGTGATCAAGATGCTGTTTCACTTCTGCATTTTATCAGATGGTGTCTCCCTATTGCTCTGTCAGCTTTCAGAGATTTGGAAATTATATTTAGGAGGGAAATGTGACTTTTTCGTTAAACGTTTGTCAAAATAAATGCAGACGCAGATATAGTTTTAAGGGATCCAAGGGAGAGCGCCTGTGCTCCTTTTGCTCAGTTTGTGCTGATGGCAACATCTTTCGAAGCTGTGTAGAAGACAACAGGACAGCCAGGCACCAACACTGCTTCACCCTCCCTTCACGCTCAGACGTGACCGCCACCTTTCCCAGTCGGTGGCTACCTTTCATCAGTGGGGAGGGGTGCCTGACAGAAGGAAATCAGAGGGAAAGGGTTTAGTCTAGCCCGCAGTCTCATGGAGGGGTTAGTATGACGCTAGGACTCCACACATGGTGGCAAGAGAATGCTCTGTGAACTGCTACAAAGGTGGGTGAAGAAGAGACCTCGGGCTGAATTGGCTCAGCTGCAGCTCACCAGCCCCACCCTCATGGCCCTAGGTTGGCTAGTGAAGCCGGTCCCATGTTCCCAAACTTCCACATTCTCCCCAGCAGTGTAACCAGCTGTTTGCAGGGGGACATTTCATGTTCAAACCGTGACATCAGCTGCACTCGCACGTCTATAGACGTGCTAGCTCAGTGTGGCTTTACCACAAGGACACTCGCACATCCAAAGCACAAGCAGGACCGTGACAGTTCCACCACCACACTGTTCCTTGGCCAGTCTGTTTTTATCCTCAAAAACTGCAAGCAATTCTAGTAACCAGCTCCTGTGGTTCAAATTCTGCATTGTCCATCCTAGTTTATTATCAGAATTTGTCAAAGGAATGAGACCCTGGCCTCTAGCATCCTCAAACTCTCAAATGACGGTCGAGGGAAGCCGGGAGAGGAGAGGAGAGGTCTGTGAACCTCACGGTGGGAGAGAGGCCAATTGATACTGACATTCTTCACACCATCTGGAGGAAAACAGAGCTTTGGCTCAAGACAGCCTCCCCTATCAGAGGAGCTGAAGGACTTTTCACAGTCATGTCCATTTGCAAAACTGGTTTTACAGAATTATCTGCATGGCTGAGTCACACCTGCAGGGCCCTGAGTCAGTTCCTCGGGTATCAACTGATGATATATTAGCATTAGCACGCCCTGACATGACAACGGTATTTTCTAGAAAGAAAAAGAAAATGACTCTTCAAACTTGCCCTAGATGTCTACATATGGGTCCAGGACACCCAGTCTGGATGTCCTGCATGTGGGTGTGGTTACAGGCAGGGGCTCAATCACAGACGTGACCCAACAACCACAACCCCTGAGCTACCAAGAGTTGACAGGCATGCAGCCACCTGGACTGAGAAACAGAGCAATATAAAAACTTTTCTGCGAAGCCAGTCATCAAGGGGCTGGGAAATGTGGGTAACCCTGTTGTAGAGTGAGCAGGACCCATTGAGTGTGCTCCCCAGCTCCTGCCCCGCCCTCCACGGTCACTCACTGCAGGTTCCCTGCACACTTGGCATCTCTACCTCCTTCCTGCCACTTCCGCCACTTTTGCCCCTTTATTTTTGATACCAGATTTTAACCCCAGAAAGGTCAGATTGAAACAGGTATCATGAACATTTGCCTTCACCGCCGAGAGGGTTAAAGCATAAACAGAAAGGGAGAATGGGCTCCCTGGTGTCCCAAGTAAGATTAGATGCAACTAAATATCATGGACATTAAAGTAATAAATCTGTGCAGTGGAAGGCAAGCCAATCACAGGGAGGTGCTCCCAGGGCGGGCGACGGAGGCAGCAGAGGAGGTCGGCAAAGGGCGCCAATTTCTTCCTCTTGCGGCAACAACAGAGGCCGAAGCCTGCACGTTACTGCTCATCCATCATTGACCATTAATTCTGTTGCAAGCCGTGTCCCTTGGTGACACTGCTTCCAAACTAAAGATGCCGTGAAGAAGGGTAGCACAGTGTGGACACGGGGGTAAAACTCCCAGAATGGAAGCTTGAAAATCCTGACGGCAACTTCCCGGACACGGAGCCCACAAACAAAGAAGGGTGCTGACTGCCCGTCCACCATATGTACCTTTTATTTTTCCTCCAGGTATTATCATAGAGGAAGGAACATGTCTTTCATATAATGAAACCCTACCCACTTCTGGTCCTTTCTCCCCACAAAAGCAGAAGTTAAGTAAATAAGGTAGGAAACGTTACCCCATAGCTAGCTGCATAGCCAAAGGAAGCTGTCACGTCTCGAGGATCACCACTATCAAATGATCCCAGAAGTGGATTCACTCACTGTGTTGTAGGAAAGAGACTTCTCTCAGAGTTCCCCACTTAGGCTGTGTCCACATCCCACAATGCAGAGCAAAACACATGAAGACAGAACATGCGCCTCCTACAGGCCTTCTACGGCCAGACTGTCACCAGCAAAACCATGATCCTTACTTGCGTCTTGCCAATGTCAGGGGAAAGAGCTTGTTTGGAAGTTTTAAAATGAATAAAACAAGCCACTGTGGCCTGATGATATTCAAGATTAAAGCTGTTAAACTCTGTCTAAAGACAGTGAGAAACTCCCACCCTGTGACTTCAGGTCATATTATTTGACATTGGCTCTTGGGAGATATTAATACAGCATGTCAGAAATGTGATGTATCATGCCCCTTGACTGCCATTAAGAGATTAGATTTATATATGTATATATGTAAGCTGGTTGTGTATTAGACCACAGTAAATTAATCTCAGTGCTTTGATATATGAGCCACATTCCTCTCCAATTTCTAGGAACTGAATTTATATCAAATATTGCACAAGCATGGCAGCACTCCACTTCAAACTCTTCCCCAAGCTTTGTTTTTCCAGAGTCAAGTATAAATATTTACTGCATTTGACAAAGTTCAAAGGCCTCTTGACTAAGGAGAGCCTTCTGGTACACAGTTTCATTTACCTTGCTGGGATTTACTACAGAATTCTACCAGGGGCATTCGTGCTGGTCAGTAGAGCTTTTTCATAAGATTTTGCTCTTAAGTCCATCTTACAAAGCTTTGAACTCAGGGGGACAGAGTTCCCCGGTCTGTGTTGTCTTCCCAGAATGCACTGAGTTCAGCATTTTAATAATCTCAAAAGCTTCTCTTTAGGAATGCCGTTTATTGTTCTACTCCTCCCATCAAAGAAGAGGGTGCTGCAGAGACACAGAGCCAGGGACTGTGCCCAGAGCCTGCCCGCTCTCTGGGATGGAAGTGAACCCAGCAGGGACACAGAAAGCCACCGAGTGGCTGGTCTTAGGGAAAACTTGGTTGAGCAAAATTTGATCAATAGAAGTTGATCTGAGCAGGAGTGTGAAGTTAGGTTGAATACCATAAATATCCAAGATGGCGCCACCCGCTGACAGCATGATAGATCCCAGCCTTCACAAAGAGTTAAAACATAACATGAACACAGACTCTGGGGTCTAAGCATGCTATGATTCTTGTCTCAGCTTCTGGATTCCTGGACTTCCTGAACCACGTGGTCCCAAGCACAGGGACTGTTCGGGAATCTGAGCATACCTTGTTTTTGTCCTGCTCAAGAGGGCTGGGAGTGTAGAAGGAGAATTTTGGTGCCCTTGTGGAAACGGTCAGACAGAAGCTGTGGGTCTAGGTTCTTAGAAGCCCTACCCCTGACATGAGGAGCTGGCAGGATCCCTGGCACCTCCACCTTGCAGTCTGAGCTGACACCACAAGCCAGCAAAATTCCACCCCCTTCAAAAAGCGGGTTGCTATGATTGGCAGAATCGCTTACATAAGTCCCTGTTGCCTGTCTTAACCAATGGCCTTTACCCCTGAGTACCAAAAGACCTTCCCTCTCCCCCAACTGGATAAATGTATGACACTTACATTAAACAAGAGGGAAGGCTCCTTTGCCAGCATCTCCCGAGAGTCTGATTCACCTCGCTGGCTCCAAGCCGTACCCCACCCCTTCTGGTTTCCCACCAAGAGCCACTGCAGCTGCTGGCCAGCTGTGGCTGCTTTGCTGCACAGGGGAATTGCAGGCAGGATGCTTGTGAGTGAGTTTTTTTGTTTGTTTGTTTTGTTTTTTTGTTTTAACAGAATTTTAACAGAGAATTTAACAGAGAATTGCTGCCACAGAGGCCTCAGGCCAAGCACGGGGTTACAGTGACCATTCTGAGCAATGTGGACAGAAAATCAACCAAGGCAGAATGTCACACCGTTCATCCTTGTGTGTACACAGATCCCTCTGGCAGAGACAGATCTCCAAAGATGATTGTATTGTCTATTAGGGGCAATAGTAGTGGACTTAAAAAGAATAGAACCGATAGGCTCTGAGGGCACAAGCGAACCCAAAAACACCAGATCACTTGTCTGAAACATGTTCACGGTGTGTGAGGGGGGCCAGGTGGTAGGAAGCATTTGGTTGGGTTACAAAGAGAAGCTCGGGTGGACAGCCGGCTCTGGACACAGCCTTTCTCAATTCACTTGATGGCTCTAAGTCATCCCTAGCTCTCCCCTCCCTTCTTCCCTGCCTCCCCTCTGAACCCCCTCCCTCTCTCTTCCTCACTCCTTCTCTCCCTCCTTCTGTGTACCCCCCTCTTCCCTAATTCCCTCTCTCTCCCCATGTCTGAACCGTGCATATGTTCTGTGTGTGTCAGACACCCGCACTGCGTGGTCCAGGCTCTATCTCCATCCACGGTGCCCCCTGGTCAGCTCAGACATTGTTCTGTGACTTTCTCAGAGCCAACAAAAGAAGATCCTGGGCAGGCTGAGCCCCAGCATGTCAGATCACGCCACAATGGCTGCCATGCTGTCCTCAACAGGAAGGCAGGTGGACTCTGCAAAATAGAAACCATCGCAGTCTTCAGTGCTCGAGTTTCTGGAATCCTAGAGTCAGCATTGCCCCGGACACTTGTGGTCCTAGCTTGGCCTTAGCTTTTTGCTTTGCTTGCTTTTAAGGAAGAAGCTGTAGGGAACCGCAGTGATATAACTGGCTTGCCCAGCACCGCATTGCAACCCAGATGGGTGGCATGCCCCTATCTTGCAGCCTCCGAATCAGAGCCACCCCCACATTGTCTCCAGCGTTCATGGCCTGATTATCAAGGGCCAAGTGGTGCTGGTAGATAAGGTAGATAATTTCACTCTAGTTTTCTCACTAAACCTTCAAAATCTATGACTAAAGCATTTAGATTCAAAATCAGTGAACTAAGCAATTTTATTCCCTTTTTATATACACAAGGGGAATGGAGATTAGAGATGGTAAGGTCTCGTAGCCACAGCATTCTACGGCAGAGAACTGAACATAAGCTTGACCACACCCACACTTGGCTCATTTCTTCTTATTCTTCCCCTCCTGAAGTGGGGCTGTCCAAAGCTCACCCAGTGGTGTCTTCTAGATAATTCCGAGTCCGACTGAGGTGGTGATGTGATTGCATTTATTCTTACTTTTCCCACCTGTCTTTGTGCTTGCATCAGAACTGTATAAAGGACATAACATTGTACTCTGTCCTACACCAGGAAACACTCTCAGTCACGCAAGTTTGCACAGCCATCACTAGTCCCCTTTCTGACTGTGGTGAGCGTACCCATGGCTTAATTGCTTAGTAAGTAGTACTTCACATGCAAACTGACAGCGTCAGCCCGGGTGCCCTGCTGTGGGCATCTATCCAAGCCAGTTCACCCCGATCGCTGCCAAGTCCATGCCCTCTCACCTGTATCCCTTTTCTCCTTTCCTCGCCCTGGTAACCTCCCTTCTACTTACTGTTTGTACATTTTATACTTTTTTTCAAGATCCTACATAGGTGTGAGATCAGGACTTGTTCATCTTTCTGTGTCTGGCTTGATATACTCAGCATAATGCTCTCGGGCTCCTCCTGCCACAGTGGCTCCTCCTCCTGCCACAGAGGCTCCTCCTCCTGCCACAGTGGCTCCTCCTCCTGCCACAGAGGCTCCTCCTCCTGCCACAGAGGCTCCTCCTCCTGCCACAAAGGCTCCTCCTCCTGCCATAGTGGCTCCTCCTCCTGTCATACTGATGTCTCCTCCTCCTGCCACAGAGGCTCCTCCTCCTGCCACAAAGGCTCCTCCTCCTGTCATACTGGTGTCTCCTCCTGTCACAGTGGCTTCTCCTCCTGCCACAGAGGTTCCTCCTCCTGCCACAGAGGCTCCTCCTCCTGCCACAGTGGCTCCTCCTCCTGCCACAGTGGCTCCTCCTCCTGTCATAGTGGCCGTGTCCACTCCCTCTCAAAGGATAAGGTTCCGTTGCGTTCACGCTCACCTGCCATCTCTGTCTCAGCTCTTGGAATAATGCTCATGCAAACGCAGAGTGGGGTTTTTACCCAGGGGACTGCTGACTTCCTCCAGTCTGCTGTGTACCCAAAAACTGACATTTCTAAGCCAGGTGTTGGCCCAGCTGGCTTGAATTCTCTGCAGAGCTGAGTTTTAATCTGTTTTTATTTTGGCTTTGGGTTTCTGGGGTGTTTTGTTTTGTTGCTTTTGTTTTTGATACAGGGTCTCAACCCCTTATGTCGGGAGGCTGGTGGACTCCCGAGCCCCATTCTTCACCTCCGGTCACACCCTGGCAGAAGTGTGGAACTCATCTCTGGGCGGCGATCCACACAGCCACCCACACTTTCCCAGGAGAAACCTTCCGCACCCTTACCAAGCCCGTCTCATGCCCGCCGCCCTGGCTTCTTACACGCTGAACTTTAAACTGGAAGACGGTTCCATACAGACCCGCCCGTGGTAGAGGGAATCCAACTGGCTGTTTCGGGAGGCCATTCGCAGCAGGTCCTAAAAACACTGACAGGATTCTCTGTCTGTGGAACCCGACGCAGAGCACTGAGGCTCACACTGAGCCCCGTGGTTAGACAGCGGACATTCTCCTCCTGTGTTTCCAGAGTTACCTTTGTGAAACACAGCAGGTATTTACTATTTAAACAACTGCACAGAGTTTAGACACTGCTTCACTATTTTATATGCACATGATATATATGTATTTATAGAACACACAGGGAGGGGGAGGGGCAGAGCAAGCACAGGGTGTAGATAAGAAGCGTTATTAGAGAAAATGCTGAGTCATATCTGACTCTTGGGGCTGAAAACCCTGGCTTAGAGGACTTCATCTTTAAATGAACTGGCCCCGTTTCTGTACATTTCCACTCCTTGTTGACTGATTCATCCCAACACTCAGCCTATTATTCATCATGACGGCAGTTCTAAATTTTTTTCCAGAAATGTATGTATCCCTAGAAGTATTTTTAAGCAATAGCTCATCTCATAATCTCTACAATATTATGGAAATGAAACAGAGAGCATTCCACTGAGGCGAGGGTCTCCATGGCTCCTGCCCTCACAATAGAAACGTTTAGACAGTCCTTCGGAGAGTTCACAGGCTGAGGGTCCTCGGAGCAAGGCCGCTCAGAGGAGCCCTTCACATCTCATCACTGGGCTGAGGAACCCTGTTAAAATCTCAGCCGTGGGCTTGGAGAGTTGGCTTAATGATGAAGGTGCTTCTTGTGCAAGCAGGAGGCCCTGAGCTCCAAGCCCGGACCCGAGTAAGAAGGCCAGGCACACACCTGTAATCCCGGCACTGGGGAGGTGGGGACGCACAGGCTCCGAGGCTTACTGGCCAGCCCAGGACACTTGAAGCGTTCCTGGCTAGTCAGAGACCCTGTCTCAAAAACAAAAGTAATTAGCAACCTAGGAGTGATGTACCAAGGTGACCTCTGGCCTCCACATACACCTGGATAGACAACACACATGCACAGGATGTGGGTGAACACACAGAGATACATACGTGCATGCAGACACATGCGGATGTCCCCCCCACACACATGAACACACACGTACATCTCAGCCTCACGCGTTCTAATACCCAGCTCAAAGGCACAGTAGTCTCAACACTTCTTAATAACCAGGAATGATTGTGCTCCTGGGTGGAATTTGACTAAAAGATTTTAATCATCCAAAACCCAGCCACTCATCTCCCAAGAAGCAGTCCTGCCTGTCAGAAACACTTGTTTGCATCAGGGTAATTCTCAAGATGGGAAATGAACAACGCCAGTTCTCAAGCTCGCTTTCAAGGTCAGCTTCGGGACTGAAGGGCCGACCCCCACCCTTGCTCCAGAAGTGAAAGAGGGTTCTCCTAAGGTAACTAGCATGCAGACTGCCACCCCTGAGGTTCCAGGAAGCCTTCTGCCAACTCTCCACAGCAACCACGCGGAGCAGCTTAATTAAAACAATTACTAGAGTGCTTTATAGTGGGGTCACGTGAGAAACGTGAAGACAAAGCTCACTCAGAGTCTGGACATGCCCGCTCAGAGGCAGCCACAGGAACAAGGTGCGACTTACAAGAGCTCCAACTTCTGAAGAACCTTCTGGAAACAGTCCCTGTTGTGGGTGCGTTCCCAGACTCTGTACAGCTGTCTACTGCTGTGTGCGCAGCAACTGTCAAGAACTGTTCCCCTCCAGCCTCCTGCTAGTGCTCCCAGAAAGCCTGGCCAGCTTCCTTTGGCTTCTGTCCTGCATCACTCTAGAAAAAATCCACTGTGTGTGTGGCAGGCTAAGACGCCAAGTGGCCATTGTTGAAGCTGTTATCACGATTGCTTCAAAATGATCACCAGGAACCCTGCAGGGTGAGAGCTGATGACACACGGCACAGCACCCACTTCCTGCGCCACGAGCAGCTATTGGGTGTCTTTTTGTGATACCCTGAGTTGCCCAGGATGGGTAAGACATGCCCTCTACCCTCAAAGAGCTTGCAGCCTAGTCAAGGGGAGACAGAAACTTGAGAGTTCCTGGAGCTACAACATTCCCGCTAATACTGAGCCGCTGCAGTTTTTAAAGTTGGGGATCTTCCCAAACATCTTTCTGTCCTTTGTTCATGAAGCCCTGAGATGGTCTCACCTCAAAGTGCTGGACACATATGCAGAGCCCCTGTTTCCAAATGAGGTCTTCCTGCAGTTCCCGGGAGATGTGGATTTTGCAGGACGCTGTGGGACCAGTGGAAGTTAAGGCTCACTGGTCACGTCTGAGCTTCCCGATCCAGCGTGGCTTGTGCTCATCCTTTCTTTCACCACTAAATTGCCTTGAAAACCATGTGTGAGAAACAATGATATCAAATATCCCATGCTCCTCCTGAATTCTACTGCCAATAATAGAGAAACTACTTACATTATTGATTTACGCTTGTAAATTTGCTATACACGTGACCGATTCAGTAATTTCTTGTATAAAGTTTATTTTTAGGTGCATGTTGAGAATTGATGCACATCTCCCTGTCTGTTCTCCACTTGGACAATTTCTACTGATCCACTTTCAAAAGCATTGATCTTTCCTTCCTCACTATCTAAACTGCCAGAGAGTTGGCCACTTCACACACTATATCTGGCTTTAAATTCTTTCTTTTTTAATTCCTTCCTTCTTTCCTTTCTTTCATTCTTCCTTCTTTCATTCCTTTCTCTCTCTCTCTCCCTCTCCCCATCTCTGTCTCCCCCTCCCTCTCCCTCTCCCCATCTCTGTCTCCCCCTCCCTCTCTCTCTCCCCATCTCTGTCTCCCCCTCCCTCTCCCTCTCCCCATCTCTGTCTGTTTTTATTGTTTAAATCAGTGTCCACCCTGTTGTTCCAACACGTCTTCCGCTCACAGGCATCTCTCCATCGCCTTTCCCTCCTAATGGTGACCGTCTTCTCTCCTCTACTGTTAACTTCTGCGCACGTGACTAACACGTAGGTGCTGTGACATTGACTCGACTGGAACAAGCTTGCTGTGTTGTTTACATGGCTCAGAGTTTTCGTGGGGTTTTTTTTGTTTCTGTTGTTTTGTTTTGCTTTGATTTTTGAGGTAGGTTACCATGTAAGATATGAGGCTGGTCTTGCCCTGTTCCTCCAGCCTCCGCCTCCCAGGTGCTGGGACTATAGGCGTTTACCGCCTACTCAGTTTCAGTCCTCTGAGGCAGAGGAACAAGCCAGTGCTGACACTCCATTCAGTATCCCCCAGACTGGCTGTAGTTCATACATGACAACTTTCTGGGGTGAGAGGATCATTGAGAACCTGTCTTCTTTTTATTTATCTCTTTTTTTCCTTTTCTACTAGGAACACCAGAAGTAAATCAAATACTTAAACTTCACAAATTTGGCCCTTACAGTTTGCTCATTTGCTTGCTTTTCAGTCATTTTGATGATTTGCTTAGTGAGGTCCAAGCAAGGCAGCCAAAAGAATTGAGTCCCAGGAGCCTAGCCAACTGATCCACCATGCCATCCATCTGTTCCTGTTGCTACCCAGTGACTTCACCTCTGTTCCTCTTCTTAACCACCTTGTTGTGACTAGCACATCTTCCCTAGTCCGCACACTGAGGCCGTGGAGAATTTGGTTCCATCATGGACAAGTGTCAGGGCATCAGCATCATAAAGAACACATAACATAGCAACAGTGTCATGGTGGAAAACGTGGTCCCATCTTAGGCAAGTGTCAGGGAGTCAGCTTTGTGGAGAAACATGGTTCTTTGGATCAAGTGGAGACATGTTTCTCCCTTGTCCCTTATCAGGGATGTGAGCATAGGAAGTTCTGTAGAGGAACATTTAATCATTTAATCCAGCAACATGGCTTCTCTGGGAAAGAATCACATTGAAAGGCCTGTGTGATAGCTAGGAAGGAATCAAATCCAAGGCTCTATAATGAAGGGATCACATTTAGAGGCCTGTATGGTCTGGATGGGATATAGAAAGAATGTTAGTACACACCTTTAATCCTAGTATTCAGAAGGCAGTGTTGCAGACCTTTAAACCTAGCACTTAGAAGACAGGAAGCAGAGCTCAGAATGAGTCATTTCAGACAGGAAGTGACATCTGAGATGAGTCAGAGTGAAGGGTAGATAAAAAGACGAATCAGAGGAAGCATTAGCATAGTAAGTCAGAGTGAGGACATGCCCAACTCTCATGATAGAAAAGCAGGCTCTCATCTTAGAGAGTAAAAGGATAACACGCAGAGGCTGACGGAGTATAAGAAGTAGAGACACAGGAGCAGTATGAAGAGTCAGAGGCAGAGTCACAGAGGCAGTTCGGCAGAAGAAGTATCAGACAGGAAGAGTGAGCAGAACAGTTGCAGTTCAGTCAGAGAAGTTGTGGGAGTCAGCCAGAGTCAGACAAGTTCAGTCAGAAGCAGTCAGTCAGCTCAGAAGGTCAGTTTGAACCAGACAGTTTGGAGAAGAGTTTGAACCAGAACAGCAAGTGAGTTAGTTGATCAATCGTTACAGCTCTGAGTTCAGAAGGAGCTAGTCACGGTGGCTCAGTCAGCAATAGGTCTTGGACTTTAGGCTTAGAGGTTCTAGGCTGTATGCAGGCTGAGCCTGAAGCCTTCCAGTTCTACACTTACAATTAGAATGTGTGGAAGCTGAAGCTTTCCAGGGCTCCAGGACAGGGCCCAGGATGATATCAGCCAAAGAACAAACAGCCATTTGGAATGATTCAATGGCTACAAAGTTCTCACTGTTCCCCATCTGGGTACATACCCAAGGCCACCTCAGCAAAGAAGTTGAGGTCCCCATATCCAAAGCCAGGCATGCCATTCATGAGATGCTCCAAGTTGGGTGCATTCTGGGAAGGCTGGGAGCTGCCGTGCAGAATCCACCATGGACTCTTCTCTGAAGATCCCTAAGGAAGTTCATTACTCCCCAAGACCCCAAAGGAGATGACCTTAACTCTGAGGGCCCTAGCAGGGAGCTCACAACTGTGTCAAGAACCCAGAGCCTCTCTAACAGGCCCCTGGATCACTGCAAGGTTCTTGACTTGTGGGGCTGAGGATTTCTCAGTTCCCAGGGCGCTACGCTGGGGACTGATCTCTGATTACTGAACAGGGGAGAATCTCGGAGCAGGAGATAGCAATAGCCACTCCTTTTCATTTGTCAGATGTACTCACCTGGGCCTCAGGTCCAGGGTTTTCCTACTCCTTCAATGTACTGTTCCTAACTTGGTGTCCCAGGACCAACTCTGAGCCCAGTGCAGACACCCTTCTAAAAAGTCTTCCTAACACCCCAAACTCAAGAAGGGCCCCTCTTCTGTGTCTACCTCCTCTAAGGCCTGAAATAAGCCTGCAAGAATGTGCCTGGCTGGCTAGTATCGAGTTTGGGGTGCCACACAGAGTACCCCATGACACTGCTTGGGGTTTGGGCAGGCAACCGGGATGGGGAGAAGTCAGTCTGAAGAGGTTGCTGCAAGGCCTCTGAAGACCATAGATTCAGTCGCACCATAGAAAGTCTGCTTCCTGTCCTAGCAGAGGGCCACTGTGAGCCTGAACCTGGAGCTTCTGAAGGTCACAGCACTGGGATGGGGCGCTGGGAGAGGAACAAAGTGATCTCGCCTCTTCAAGCGGTGTCCCAGTCAGCACGGAGAGACCAAAGACTGTCCGCACCTGTTGACACCTCCCACACAACACACCACACACACCCATGCACACACATACACACTCACACACACACTCACACACATATACACACACACTCACACACACACTCACACATCATCTCTAGTCCTGGGTCTTGCACTTGCATTTGGCTTATTCAGTTCCATCTTACAACTGAGTCCAGGGACCAAATCATCTTTTATGACCTTGTTTATCTATAAAAATCTGTACCAAATTCCAAACAGCGGACTTAACCTTAAACCCTGAACAAAAATCACCGGTGTGTTGAGCGGCTGAGGGGGGAGCAACGCCTGACCCAGAAAGGAAAGCAAACTGCTGTCTTTGCTGGCAGAGGTGGGTGCTGCTGCTGTCGTAAATAAGGCACAAGAACTACCATATTCAAGGCGTTAGTGGTGGTGTTTCCTTTTGGGTGATGATATCCATATGTACAGTAGTAAGTGATGTTTAGTAACCTTTCAGCTGTAGAGGAGGGGGACTAGGAGAAGGGCAGAGTCCCCCAGAAAAAATAGGGTAGGCAGGGTTTAAGCTGCGCACCTTGAATCAAAGCCCAATGCTGTGATAAGAATGTGTTCTCATTAACAGGACACGGTGTCATCGGCTTATTTTTAGCTCAGGAACCGGAATGCTCTCAATATCACATGACCCAAGTGTGATACAGGTGGCCAGAAATTAGGGCAGGTTTTGTTTTTCTCTCCTGGGGTGCAAAGTGCTCAATTTGTTGGGGAAAAGTAAGAGTGTCACCTATCCAGCAAGGGTTCTTTTTTTCTTGACTCCGGGATGTGTTTTTTATTGAATATACGCAGGGTATTGTGGGGTTGAGAGGCCCTTTTAAGTTTAAGCAGATGACATGTTTGACTGTGAAGTTTGACAGTACAAACCTGGGGTTGGGAATCCAGCTCGCTGTAAAGCACTTGCCCTGGGCGTTCACAGCCCCGGATTAGCGGCAATACAAACCGTCCTGCTCTGCACGCGCTTCTAGTACCCTGTAACAAATTCCCCCAAACTTGGTAAGCCATTTAAATCATCTAAAGCTCTGGAAGTCAGAAGCTAATGCAGAGCTCACTGACTAAGCCTAAGGGTCGTCAGAGTGGGGTCCCTGTGGAGGCCCATGGGTCAAGTCCAATCCCACACCCTCCCTGGAAGCTGCGGATCCTCTGGCTCATGGGTTTTCTTCACCCTCAAGGCTCCTGTTCTTCCCAGCAGGAAGCTGTGCTTGGCAGGTGGGAAAGAGTCTCCACCTTAAGGAATCAAGGGATGGCTTTGCACCACCTGGATTCTCGAGGCCCTCTCCCCACCCCTGGGTATCCCCTTCTTCACATTTGCATACTAGAAGGGAGCCAGGGATTACAGTGTGGACACCTTGGGGTCATGACCACTGTGAGATTCTTCGTTCCCAATCTCAAGTTCACCTGTGCTTTGAATTTTAAAGAAAAGTTCATGTTCTCTGTGAGTTTCTATTCTGGAGGAGGAACACGCAGACATCCGGTTCCACTACTGCTGCATTTTCCACATCGAGGGTTAGAAGAGGGTTTCTTCAGCGACTCTCAGAGTCAGTAAAACCAGAGTGCCAGAGTGCCCTGTGTCAGAGCCCCGGGCTTTGTCTCCGTCTCTGCTCTTCTGAGATGACCTGTGACCTTCCCAAGCGTATTGCAGGGTTTTCTGAATGGTTCTCCCATTCTGAAAAGGTAAGTCATTTTCAGCAGAAGGACATTTCTAACCAATCATTTCTCCGATTCCCTCTCCCTTCTAGTAACTTCTCCCTCGGCTCTGGGGTGCAGATTGCTTTTCCATGTCTTCACTGTGTGTCTCTTTTCATATCCCTACTTCTGCTGTCCGAGCTGAAACTTTCTTAGCATTGCTTCCAGGGGCTTCGATATCTGTCACGTGATCCGAATCCACCCTGTTATTTATTATTGGGGTGGGGGCGTGGCCATCGAGTTCTTATCAGGGCCAGGAGGCTCTGTAGAGTCTGCTCTCCCCTTCCAGTTTATGTGGGTTCTAGGGATGGAACTCAGGTGGCCAGCCTGGACAGCAAGAGCCTCTACCCACTGAACCGTCTGGCCAGCCCCTATCCGGTCATTTTACGTTTTAGCATATTTAATAAAAACACTTGTGCCCCTCCCCCCCACACTGGAAGCTTCTCCCTCAGATAGACATATTTCAGGGAGAGCTCATCTTCTTTTTAAGAACTAGGTTTTTCTACCTATATCACCTGTGTATATATTTGTGTGTACACATCATGCACATACACAGGCATAGCCACTGTGTGCGTGTGAAGGTCAGAGGACAGCTGGTAGGAGTTGCCTGTCTCCTTCTGTCCAGCGGGTCTCAAGGATGGAGAACCCGGCCGTCAGATGTGTCAGCAAGGGCCTCCACCTGCTGAGCCATCTTGACAGCCTGAACTCGTCCCCTCATTCTGTGCAAACTACAAGAAAGAGCTCCCAACACATGGCCACATATGGCCAAGGATAGTTATGAATGAGACCGAGCACAAATCATCAATTAACATAAAAAAGACCAGCCAGAAAAGCAAAAGAGTGCCTTCAGAGTCCACTAATAAAAACTCAGAAATGAGGCTCTAAACGCCATCCCCTAACCCTCAATACCACATCTCCATATATGCCCCCTGTCCTTAAGAGTGCAGATCCACATGGGGCCTCCGACTCGAAGCCCCTGGTCTGCACACACATTGGCAGCAGGTGCTTCTGACTGCTGACTCACTGTGCTGACTCACACCAGCCACACGATGAAAACGAATAACAACACATGACTCCACAGTGAACACTTTGTATTTTCTGTTGGAAAAAAAAAAAAAGAGGTTAAAACAGGATCCTTCTTGACTTTATTTGCAAATAACATCATTGGCCAAGAGTAAACCATAGGAACCAGCGTGAGTGTGAGCAGGCAGAGGCACAAACACAGCTCCTGAACTCTGCCAGCCCAAGGGTGGAGACTCAGCTGCACGGAGAGGGCCTTACTGCCTGTCACTGCCAGCGAAGCCCTGTCCTGGTGAGAGGTGAAGCCCAGAGCTCTCCACACCACTGGTGGGACCATGGCTTCCCAAGAACATGAAGTAGACACCTCTGCTGGGCTTCTTTCTGCTGCACGTCTGCCCAAGGGAAGAGACATCGCCATATCTAAAACACAACTGACCAGCCCGCCTTGATCAGCTCATTTCCAGTCAAGTATCAGAAGGTAATAATGAACTCCATAAATGCAAAATTATACATCAGCGACTTTAAAGACGGGGAGCCCTTATTTGTATCTCCTGCATACTTGATATCACGTTTATGACAGCCTGAGCATGTCTCCTTGACTGAAGGATCCACCCCCTCCCTGATCTCATCGAGCCTTTCCCCACACACAGCACTCCACCCACTATCTCCGCTTCATACTGAAAGGCAACAACAATTTTCTTTGCATGCTAGCCCATTCATGGGTCTGACTTGGCATCTGTCAGCTTAACCATGTGGTTGTGAAATGCATCGTTCCTTTCGGACACTACTTAAGGGTCACTGGTATCACCTGTTCCAGTTGTATCTTCTCAGAAGCTCAGGCCAGCAGGATAGCAGGAAGCAGGGACCCCAGACATACTCGGGCTTGGGACTCAGGTACAGTCTTCCTGTTCAAACAGAAGCCTGTGCCTTCCTTTGGCCTCACATCAGACAGGAAACACTGACAGCAACTCACTCTCTCCG
>JAMJFZ010003960.1:1340000-1342500 GCA_026225945.1 Cricetomys ansorgei
TTCGAGACAGAGCCAGTTGTTTTTATTGGAAAACACAAAGATTGCTTGGTAACCCCAACCACAAGTCCTGGTGAGGTAAGCCTCACAAGTAGAGAGGCCGGAAACAAAGGCAGCACGATGAAAGTCATCTCTTCATAGACCTGTGTGCTGTGACTGATGGAGATGCAGGATGATCCTGCTACCCGTTGAGAGAGGCTGGACCATCCCCCACGAAGAGGAAAGTGCTCTGCAAGTTCTAGACTCTTAGAATGAACAAAAACCCATTCCCAGAAACGGTGGCTTCTATGTACAGAAAGACATTCCTGACTAGAACTCTGAGGCCCAGGTGGTGTGACCTGTGCATACCCGCCTATTTCTCATGTGTGCGCACTTAGAAACACTCTTCAGCAGGGAAACAAAGATAGATTAGATGATAGATAGATAGATGATAGATAGATAGATAGATAGATAGATAGATAGATAGATAGATGATAGATAGATAGATGATGGATAGATGATAGATGATAGATAGATAGATAGATGATAGATAGATAGATGATAGATAGATGATAGATAGATCATAGGGATGACAGGTAGATGGATGGATAAGTAAGTAAATAAATAAAAAGGGCCATGAGAAGGCCTTAAATTGGCAATTTCTATGAACGCTTTCAAGCCCTGGGAGCTTAGAGGATGGGCATCAGTGATATCAAGATGGGAGCCAGAAAAAAGGAGACCAGGGGTTGTCAGATGGCTCAGGAGATAACAGCACTTACTGCTCTTCCAGAGAGCCCGAGTTCAGTTCACAGAATGCTTCAGGAGTTTTGTGGACTGCGCCCTAGTCCACCCTGCGCTCCTGGCTGGCCATCTGAGGAGTCTTCTGGCCTGCACGCTGGTCCCCCCTGCCTGTTTGGCTGTTGGAATGGCTCCCGGCTGCCCACTCTCCGACCACCTTCCTTAGGCACATCTCCACACTTCTCCAGGCCTCGGGAACCTTGCCCACAGCAGAGCGGGTTGGAACAGCGCGTCTCTGAGTGATTTCAATGACGTCATCCTGGGACCCTACTGCCATGCTAAGCCATCACCACAGGACTCTGGGATGGGACCGCTGAAGCCTGTGGATGCCCGCTCAGCTTGTGTTGACTGAGTGCAGGGATGGAGACAATCATACAGTTGAACTTCGTCCCTCCAAACCCAGGACCTCATCCGTAGGCAGAGGCTCTGAAGAGTTAAGTTAAAATGAGGTCTTTGGGGGAACCAACTATGACTGGCGTCCTTATAAAACTGGGACGCAGGACACTAACGTATACCGAGTGATGACTGCGAAGACACTGCCAGCCAAGGAGAGGCCCCCGGAGAAACTCACCCTAAGACACGTTGACCTCGGATCTCCAGCTCCAAGGCTTCAGACAAGCTCCACGTGTGGGATTCTTTGTCTGATGTCCCAGGAAACTGGGGATCAGGAGGGCCGGCTGAGAGAGCCCTGCGGCTGCAGGAACCAGCTCCCCAGAGGTGTGTTCTCACAGGACTGGTGCTTCCAGCCCTCTCTGTGCCCACCACCTGTCCCCAGTCCCACAGCGATGCCAGCTGAGCCCCAGCCAAGCCAGCCAGGTCTGCAGGAACCAAAACACTAAACACAGTCCCACACAATGGCCACATTTACTTCCCTGTGCTCACTCTCAGAGTCTCCCACCGCTGGAGGAACGGATTAGTCAGAGTCCTTTGAAAGCTGAGGCCTGTGGGCCTGGAACTCTCAGAACAAGGTGCAATTGTGCTCTCTGAGAGGAGGGCAGCCCCCAGGTGCCTGCGAGCTGTCACCTGCCTGCAGCCGGGAACAGGACCACATGAGCAATGGTGGCTTCTGTGAAGAAATGGGATGCCTGTCTTCATCTTCATTAAGGCAGTGTCACACAGCATCCTTCCAGATCCTGGCTTGTACGACCCCTGCTGTGTCCCGCAGCTGAGGGTCAAAGCTTTGGGGAGCTCATTCAGTAAAGTGCCTGCCACTCAAACGCGAGGCCTTGAGTTCAGAACAAGCCGTTCCTGGTGGTGCAGGCCTATAAGCCGTGCTACTCAGGAGGCTAAAACAGAAGGGTCACAAATTCAAGGCCAGCCTGGACCACACAGAGTCCAAAGCCAACCTAGACACCTAAGGGAGACCCTTTCTCAAAATGAAAGGAAGAATAAGGCTCGGGGTGTGACTCAGTGGTGAAGTGCTCACCTACTGGGACAACACCTCAAGTGCAGTCCCAGGACCTCAAAATACAGTGGCTAAGCCAATAGACAAAAGCCCATGTATCGAGGGGTAGAGGTGCCCCCTGTCTGAGTAAGGGTGAGCCAGGACCAATTCCTTTGAGGCCCTTGAGTTTTTACCATAAACACTCAGCCAAGGTATCGGCCATTGGGAAGTTTACGTAAGATATTACCCCAGCCACAGTTGCCTAGGAAGCTCGGTCCGTTCCCAGGGTATACCCAACAGTGCTCCTCAGCCACACAGGACACGTCACTCTGATGACATTTC